>LNAC01000225.1:1874006-1954117 GCA_002007465.1 Ailurus styani
TTTGCCCAAGGGGTACAGGTCTGTGAATCATCAGGCTTACATCTTTCACAGCATTCACCAAAGCACAAACCCTCCCCAGTGTCCATAACCCATCCACCCTATCCCTACCCTCCCAGCCCCTAGTATCCCTCAGTTTGTTTTGTGAGATTAGGAGTCCCTTATGGTTTGTCTCCTTCCCCATCCCATCTTGTTTCATTATTTTTCCCTCCCTACCCCCCATGACCCCCCACCCTCACTCTCAAGTTCCTCACATCAGAGAAATCATATGATAATTGTCTTTCTCTGATTGACTTATTTCGCTCAGCATAATACCCTCCAGTTCCATCCATGTCGTTGCGAATGGCAAGATTTCGTTTCTTTTGATAGCTGCATAATATTCCATTGTATATATATACCACATCTTCTTTATCCATTCATCTGTTGATGGACATCTAGGTTCTTTCCATAGTTTGGCTATTGTGGACATTGCTGCTATAAACATTCGGGTGCACGTGCCCCTGAGGATCACTACCTTTGTGTCTTTAGGATAAATACCCAGTAGTGCGATTGCTGGGTCGTAGGGTAGCTCCATTTTCAACTTTTTGAGGAATCTCCATACTGTTTTCCAGAGTGGCTGCACCAGTTTGCATTCCCACCAACAGTGTAGGAGGGTTCCCCTTTCTCCGCAACCTCGCCAACATCTGTCATTTCCTGACTTGTTGATTTTAGCCATTCTGACTGGTGTAAGGTGGTATCTCGCTGTGGTTTTAATTTGTATTTCTCTGATGCCGAGTGATGTTGAGCACTTTCTCATGTGTCTGTTGGCCATTTGGATGTCTTCTTTGGAGAAATGTCTGTTCATGTCTACTGCCCATTTCTTGACTGGGTTATTTGTTTTATGGGTGTTGAGTTTGAGAAGCTCTTTATAGATTTTGGATACTAGCCCTTTATCTGATATGTCATTTGCAAATATCTTCTCCCATTCTGTCAGTTGTCTTTTGGTTTTGTTGACTGTTTCCTTTGCTGTGCAAAAGCTTTTAATCTTGATGAAGTCCCAATAGTTCATTTTTGCCCTTGCTTCCCTTGCCTTTGGTGAGGTTCCTAGGAAGAAGTTGCTGCGGTTGAGGTCGAAGAGGTTGCTGCCTGTGTTCTCCTCGAGGATTTTGATGGATTCCTTTCTCACATTGAGGTCTTTTATCCATTTTGAGTCTATTTTTGTGTGTGGTGTCAGGAAATGATCCAGTTTCATTTTTCTGCATGTGGCTGACCAGTTTTCCCAACACCATTTGTTGAAGAGACTGTCTTTTTCCCACTGGACATTCTTTCCTGCTTTGTCGAAGATTAGTTGACCATAGAGTTGAGGGTCCATTTTTGGGTTCTCTATTCTGTTCCACTGGTCTATGTGTCTGTTTTTGTGCCAGTACCATACTGTCTTGATGATGACAGCTTTGTAATAGAGCTTGAAATCTGGAATTGTGATGCCGCCAACTTTGCTTTTTTTTTTCAACATTCCTTTGGCTATTCGGGGTCTTTTCTGGTTCCATATAAATTTTAGGATTATTTGTTCCATTTCTTTGAAATAAATTGCTGGTATTTTGATGGGGATTGCATTAAATGTGTAGATTGCTCTAGGTAGCATAGACATTTTCACAATATTTATTCTACCCATCCATGAGCATGGAATGTTTTTCCACTTCTTTGTGTCTTCCTCAATTTCTTTCATGAGTACTTTATAGTTTTCTGAATACAGATTCTTTGCCTCTTTGGTTAGGTTTATTCCTAGGTATCTTATGGTTTTGGGTGCAATTGTAAATGGGATTGACTCTTTAATTTCTCTTTCTTCTGTTTTGTTGTTGGTATATAGAAATGCAACTGATTTCTGTGCATTGATTTTATATCCTGACACTTGACTGAATTCCTGTATGAGTGCTAGCAGTTTTGGAGTGGAGTCCTTTGGGTTTTCCACATAAAGTATCATATCATCTGCAAAGAGTGAGAGTTTGACCTCTTCCTTGCCGATTTGGATGCCTTTTATTTCTTTTTGTTGTCTGATTGCTGAGGCTAGGACTTCTAGTACTATGTTGAATAGCAGTGGTGATAGTGGACAGCCTTGCCGTGTTCCTGACTTTAGGGGAAAAGCTCTCAGTTTTTCTCCATTGAGAATGATATTCGCTGTGGGTTTTTCGTAGATGGCTTTGATGATATTGAGGTATGTACCCTCTATGCCTACACTATGAAGAGTTTTGATTAAGAAAGGGTGCTGTACTTTGTCAAATGCTTTTTCAGCATCTATTGAGAGGATCATATGGTTCTTGTTCTTCTTTTAATTTTTTTTAAAGATTTTATTTATTTATTTGACAGAAAGATAGAGAGAGAGCACAAGTAGGCAGAGCAGCAGGCAGAGGAAGAGGGAGAAGCAGGCTCCCGGCTGAGCAGGGAGCCCAATGCAGGGCTCGATTCCAGGACTCTGGGATCATGACCTGAGCTGAAGGCAGACTCTTAACAGACTGAGCCACCCAGGCGCCCCCCCAAAATTTTTTTTAAATTAGGAGTAACTTGACAGGGATTCTTAGAGCTCAATGTTTATATAGGTACTGTTTTCATTGGGATAAAAGAATATGAAAGAAATGCTACATTAAAGACCATGTACTTGGAAGAAGACTTTAAATTGTTAAAATTTCTCAGATTTATTTGTTTCCATTTTCATCAGTGGGATGAGGTTGGGGGGTGCTGTTTCCCTGAACCCACATCAAGGGTAGGCATAGTCGCCACTGTTGACTTCTCCGTGTATGTTCAGGGCAGGACCTTGTGCTGCTAGAGCGCAGCCTGACTTCCTGGGTGGGACTGGGGCTCTGCCACTTGCTACTTTGTGACCTTTGGCAACTAACTTAATTTCTCTGTGTCTATAAAATGGAGCCAGCCCCTTATAGAAACCTAACCCTAAGATTCCAATCTTTAGCCCATTCTTATGTCAACTATTCTTCATTTTCTTTTCTTACTTTATGAGAATATTTTATATGTTAGGAATATCACTCCCCCAACCTCATCACTCCTTTGCTTCTCACCCATTGCATATAATCACCATATTTTCAAATGAGAACATGGAGGCCCCAAAAAACTCCTCGTCTTCTCCTAACAAAGCCTTTGTCTTTCTTCTTCTTCTTCTTCTTCTTCTTCTTCTTCTTCTTCTTCTTCTTCTTCTTTTAATTCTTGGTGAGTTGTCGATTTCATTCCTCTTTTTCCTTTGTGCTCAGTCCTCACCTGACTTAAATAAATAAAATCAGAGCTTCTGAACACAGGCCACTGGTGAAAATAATTTCAAGAAAATTATAGGGGCATCTGGGTGGTTCAATTGGTTAAGCAGCTGACTCTTGATTTTGTCTCAGATCATGATCTCAGGGTGGGGGGTCAAGCCCTACAAACAGGCTCCATGCTCAGCACGATCTGCTTGTCTTTCTCCTTCTGCTCCTCCTCCTCAATCTCTCTCAAGTAAATAAATAAATAAATAAATAAATAAATAAATAAATAAATAACTTAATTAAAATCTTTTAAAAAAGGAAAATTATAAAAATAACTGATCACATCAGGTATCTACCTCTATTTGTTTTGGTTTTGGTTTTTTTTTTTTAAAGATTTTATTTATTTATTTGACAAAGAGATTGAGAGCACAAGTAGGCAGAGCAACAGGTAGAGGGAGAGGGAGAAGCAGGCTTTCCGCTGAGCAGGGTGCCTGATGCAGGACTTGATCCCAGGACCATGGGATCATGACATGAGCTGAAGGCAGATGCTTAACTGGCTGAGCCACCCAGGTGGCCCCTCTATTTGTTTTTTATGATTCAGTTCACACTTTCTGAAAGCTCTTCTTTTTTTAAAAAAAAAAACATTTTGTTTATGTGACCGAGAGAGAGAGAGAGAGCAAGCATGGGGAGCAGGAGGCAGAGGGAGAGGGAGAAGCAGGCTTCCCGCTGAGCAGAGAGCCCGATGCGGAACTTGATCCCAGGACCCTGGGATCATGACCTGAGCTGAAGGCAGATAGATACTTAACCAACTGAGCCACCCAGGAGCCCCCTGAAACCTGTTCTAACTGTACCCCCCTCTGCTCTCCACTTGAGGGAGGCAGAGTTCTAGAATGGGTCCCAGGATTTTTGCCTTTCTGATACACACACCGTGTGTGCTTGTAACACCTTCCCCTTGAGTGTGGGGGGCTCTAAGTATGAAGGGACTTCACTCCTGTGATCAGGTCATATTATATCCCAAACATGAAGAGATTTCGTAGATGTAATTAAGGTTCCAAGTCAGATGATTTGGGATTAATCAAAAAGGAGATTAACCTAGGTGGGCCTGAGTTAATCAGTAAAAGCTCTTTAAAAGCACCTGGGCCTTCCTGAAGAGAGGGATTCTCCTGCCAACTTTGAGAAGAAAGCTGTCATACTGGGGGAGGGCTACATGGCAGGGAACTGGGGTTGGGGCGGGGGGGCTCCAGGAGCTGAGACAGTCAGCAAGAAAGTCGTACTTGAGTCCCACAACCACAAGGAACTGAATTCTGCCAGCAACCCACACAAGCTTGGAAAAGACCACTGAGCTTCAGAAAGGACCAAAGCTTGACCAACACCTTCACTGCATCCTTGGGAGACCCTGAGCTGAGGACCCATCTGAGACATGCAGGAATTCCTGACCCATGGAAATAATAAATATACATTTTTTGTGCCACTAAATTTGGGATAATTTGTTACATGGCAATAGAAACAAATATACTACCCTACCCTGCAGTCTCCTTTGCAGAGAGTGCTTATTTCTTCTCTACGCTTCCACCCAGTGCACTTACCTTGTTTCATTGAAATTGTCTCACTGCAGGTTGGTCTCCCTCAGCAAGCAGTGGGTTCTATGGCAGGGAGAGGCCCCATTTCCTTCACCTTTCTGTCCTTGGAATCCAACAGGCATTTGGAAAATGCTGAACCGGATCCCCACGATGGGGATGAGAATTAGCAGAACTCCATCTCCGTGGCTGGTCAAGGCTCCCTGGCCAGCAGCATGTCTCGTCCGGAGTTAAGGACACTTCCGGGCATTCACATGACTCCAAACTTAGCAGCGCTACAGTAGAGGTGTGTTTCGTTGTTGTTGCTGCTGCTGCTGTTTTTGTTGTTGTTGTTTGTTTAAGCATATAGAAAGAGCACCTGACTTCCATTGTCTTCTACCAATTCTCCATGTGATCTTGTGTATGCCACCTGACCTCTCTGAGCCACACTTTCCTCACCTATAAATGAAATATTTGGACTCCCTGGCTGATCTCTAAAACCATCTAATTTCCAGCATTTTATACTTCTAGGAGGCTTCAAACAACATAATAATCTCTGAAAGAGAAAAGGGAAAAGTACCAAGAAAAAGATCAGTTGGGGCGCCTGGGTGGCTCAGTCGTTAAGTATCTGCCTTCGGCTCAAGTCATGATCCCAGGGTCCTGGGATTGAGCCCCACATCAGGCTCTCTGCTCCTCGGGAAGCCTGCTTCTCTCTCTCCCACTTCCCCTGCTTGTGTTCCCTCTCTTTCTGTATCTCCCTCTGTCAAATAAATAAATAAAAACCAAAAAAAGAAAAGAGAAAGATCAGTTGGATTTAACAATTCATGCCTAGGGGCTTCCTACTCAATGAAGAAGAGAATCATCAAAAAGCAAAAATAATTATGAAAATAACATCAAAGTAGCCTTCCCTTCAATACGACTGTGTGCATGATAAGAGATCTCAGGTCTTTCATTACATGGGTTAAAACATTCCTTACTCTGGACATCTGTAATCTGGTTTTGCAGACACAACCAAACAGCAGAAAAACTGAGTTTTATGGAAAAGGAGAAGAAATCAATAGAGTGCAGGTTACAGTTATGGAGGCGATGCCTCTGTTGTGTTTATTCGGAGCCAGAGTCCGACCCATTTAGCTCGTTTCTGTATGAAAATGAAAGTAATCAGCCTCAGTGCATGAAACCATTAGCTAGTGCTTAAAAGCACTGCGTTTCAGAAAGGTCACAGAGGGCCGCCCCAGCTGCAACAGGAATTTTGCAAGTGATGTGTGTCATATTTGCATATGATAATTAGTTTCTCTATAAATACAATTTGTTCTGCAGATTAACATTTTGTGTCCTCATTAGATAGCAAACATTTCCATATTAAACCCACAAAGCTGCCAGACTTGGCTCTCCTTGCACTGCATGATAGCATTTATACCTCTGTTTATCCTGATGCCAATTAGTAGTGTTAAGTCTTGGAAGAATAAAGGAGATCACTAATGCTATTAATGTAAATAGTAATAATAACGCCGAGAAGCTTTTGCAAACCTTGTTAACTTCAAAGATCATTAGCAATAAAGTAGCTCTCGCTTGTAAATGGCCATGTTCTTAGGCACATAAAGTATCGGCGTGTCTAGAATGCTGTGCTCTGTATACTGAAGTCGGCTCCTGGCTTAGGGCATGAGTCTGCAGAGCCTGCAATTAAAACAGTTTCCTTTTGCTAAATGCTCTAGTCCAATAAGGAAGTCAGATGTGCTTTAGCCAGGAGAAGTAACAATTTGCTAACCCTGTTTTCAGCTCCGTGCAATACAGTTTGCTCTCATTCCTGAAGCCTACTTCTTAAAGGTGATGAGGTGAGGTATTTTATGGTCCCATAAAAGGTTTTTAAAAGCAGGATGCCCCAGAATTCCTCATGGAAGGATTCAGTTTTCACTGGACCAGAAAAATAAGTTCTCTGGTGAGGGGAACATCCAGGGACACAGAGGAAGGTGCTGGGCTGGGGGCCGTGTTTCTCATCTCAGTCATCATTATTGACCCGATGCTGAATGGAGGAGTCTTGCTTTAGGGAAACAGCCGCTGCTAAGTGCGAGTTCTCACTGCACTCCTGGACATGAAGACTGATGGTCACTTAACCCTAGCTCAGTGACAGGGGACGGATGATCCCACGGTCACTGTTGATAGGAACAGTTCCTGCAGAAACCAACTCCCTTCGCTTCTCAACACAAGGTTTTTGTTTTTCCTTTTAATGATGTTCTAGATATACTTAGGTTTGGCAAATTTTTAAAAAATCTTTGGTTAAGGCACCAAACATATTCGACTCAAATGTAAACCCTCTACTATTGAAGTTTAGGCTGTGATATAAGGAAATTATACAAAAATGCCTAATTTTATATCATTTGAGAAGTCAGGCTTCAAGTTAGATAGAAGTAGCTTTGCTTCACAGCTCTGCCATTTACTAGCAATGCAATTTCGGATACAACAGCTCCACTAAATTTTACGTTTCTCATCTGTAAAACGAGAATAAGAACTGTACCTGCCTCGGAGGATTATCTTGAGGACTGAATGAGTGACCCCGGTGTTAATGCAGTGCCGGGCCCAGGGCAGACTCAGTAGAGAGAAACTAGGGTTGTCGTTATGACACAATCATGTTACCTGACGCTGGGGGAAGAACACTAGCAAAATGGCGTCTCTCCGAGCAGACTTACAAGAACCGCAGGCCTCCTTGGATGCTACCCAGAGGTTATCTCCCATGTGCCAGACGCAGACCCTCTCCTCTTGGCTGTCCCTCCCAGTGCATCATTTCTTCCTCCCACTCTCGCTGCTCCGTAAACAAATCCACCACCCCAGTATCGCTTTCTCCACCAGGCCTCCTGCTTGGCTTCTGCCCCGCTGTAAGCTCATGCTGTCCGTTCTAGTTCCATGGGATCTGATCTTCTCCCCCGCCTCTCCATCCTAGATGATGGCGTCCAATATCGCCCAACTCCCAAAATAGTGTTGCCTTGTATTTTCAGTGTTGGCCAGAGGCTTCTATGATCTTGGCCTTTGGTCCTCAGTGTTCCTTCTCCCCATGTTTGGCTCAAGTTCCTGCAGGAAGAAGACTGGATCCGCAGAATGAGCTGAGCCCGTGTCCCTGAACACTCCTCCCTTTGCATGCTGATTTATGGCTCCTGAAGGAACCAACCTGGAGTTGGTTAACTAGTTATTTGCTGAGTTCCCTACGAAGCTCTTTGGTCCTCCGCATAAATAGACACCCTGCTGGTCCATTCCTGTTGTTCATGTTTGAATCCTCAAGGTGAACACACGCAAGACTCCCAAGCTGGAATTTCTGCTATACGTTCCTAGGTGTGGAAAGGAGCAAGGGACATTTAATATACGGAAGAGAAAATTTAGGAGGGATGTGTTAAAGTCTCAAAGTACCTGAAGGGTTGCCCAGTGGAAGGAAAGATTAATATGCTTCTGACAACTAAAACAACGGGTAAAGGCTATAGAAAAAAAGATATTAGCTAAATTTAAGCAGGAGTATTCTAGTAGTCATAGAGGATGGCAGCTCTGGGAGAAAATGAGCTCTCCGTTTCTAGAGGTATTCAAGCAAAGGTTGGATGGTAACTGGTGGGATGGACAATAAGGGGGATTCATGAATCAGGTGAACTAAATGGCCTTGAACCATGGTGGCTCTAAATTTCTCTGTAAGAGGATCTTTAGGCACAAATACAACTCGACAGTATATTAGAAAGTGAGGGAGGCTTTGATGATTGTCTTGAAGCCACGTTTTCTATACAGGTTTACGTAGGATTAACAAGTATCAATTATCCTTATCAAAGCATGAAGTGATAGGCTGAAAGTGATTACTTATTCATTCCTCAAGCACTTTTTTGAACACTTACTATATGGCAGGGACCTTTGTAGGTTTTGGGGTAGACTGATGAGCAAACCAAAGCTCCTCTTGAGTTTATATTCTAGTTGGAGGCAGGGAAGGACCTGTAGAAAAAAGAAAAAGTACATGTAAGAAAAGGCGGATATACTTTAAGACACTCTGCCAACTTCGCTTTTTACTGCTTCCTCTACAGTCTGTTTGTCCTTAGAGTGTCCCTGAGACACCATATTTCAGCACCTCTCTGACCAGATTAAAGGGGAAAGAGTTGATGGAGGATAGCTAAATCTCTGATCCTGAGAGAGGTGATCCTACCAGCTATTTATCTCCTTGGACTCAACAGGGAAGAGCAAGAACTCTCTCATTCACATAGTAGATGCTTAATAAAAAAATACACAATTAAAAACATCGAATATGTTACTAAGGGGCCTCATATAAATCCTTGTCTGTATTACTTAAGAAGGAAAAGGATATAAAATCATCTTTCTGGGTCAGATGTGGCAGACAAGTGGGTCAGATGGTCTTTTAGTTCGTGTGAATGTCGGTAACTTTTCGAGGACCGCACCTTGCATTTCCCTCGGAGTCTCTCATGGCATTGGATCTTCTAACCCCCACTGTTTCCATCACAGAGTGGATTTTTGGAAGTGAAACAGGCCTGTTAAAAAACTCTTCTTTATGCAATGAAGGATGCAAGGAAACTGGAGGAGGTTCAAAGAAGAATAACAAGAATGATTAAGGGGCTGAGAGCATGATTTATGTTGAATGATTAAAAGGATTAAACATGCAGAACTTGGCCAATGCTACATGCTTAGCTATAAAAAAAATCAAAATTAAGTGCCAAAGCTCTCAGCTCCCATGAAAAATACAAATTTACATATAATTTGGCACATGCTTCTTACACGAAGTTCTGCAGAGCCTTACTGAGGCAGCATTCACATGATGCCAAAACCACTAGTCTGCTTGGTCAGTTAAAAGTATAGCCTGGTCACATAGTAAAAACTTGCTATTTGAGCTAATTGAATAGACAACTGAATCACAGTGTCCACTCAGGGCCCTATCCACACGTTGATGCCTATGTATAGTATAAAGAACCGTGTAATACCTCACCATTTACCCAAGAGTCACAGACCGTAATCGCCGCAGGGGCAAACAGGTAGCCAGATGAAAGAATGAGCAGAGCTTGGAAGGTACACAGCACATCGAAAGGGGAACAGCCACTGTGGTTTCCAGCTCATCGTTGCCCTGAAAAATTTTGACCCAAGGTTGCCAGATCTTCTTGTCTATCAGATGAAACCAGTGATTCAGGGAGCTAGCTGCAAGTAAGTAATGAGAACCCAGCTCACAGAGGAGTTTCTGGTGGAGCTGGTACCCCCGAGACACATTATCTTCAGAGGGGAAAGCAGGAGCTAGAAGGTGGGGGTGGGGAGGTAGCGGGGAGGAATGTATGTGAGGAGGCAGCAAAGTGGCATTCATTAGAGTTTAAAAATTCAGATGGTTCCATTAAAAAAAATCTATTGACTTGGGGCGCCTGGGTGGTTCAGTGGGTTAAGCCTCTGCCTTCGGCTCAGGTCATGATCTCAGGGTCCTGGGATCCAGCCCCGAATCGGGCTCCCTGCTCAGCAGGGAGCCTCCTTTCCCCTCTCTCTCTGCCTACTTATGATCTCTCTCTCTCTGTGTCAAATAAACAAATAAAAAATCTTTTTAAAAAAATCTGTTGACTTAATTTTAAAAAGTAAACACAACCAGGAAAGTCATTCTGGGGATCCCAGTTTGCCCCCTTTTATCCTACTCACTTCTTCATTTCCAACTTAGAAAACCTGAGGTCCAGAGACAGGAAGAGACACTCTCAAAGGCATAGTGAGGAAATTATCAGAACCAGATCTGAGTAGGAGCAGTAGACTGTCAGAGGATACTGGGGTTCTTTTCTGGTTCTGTTGTCTGGGTAAGTTCCTTCTGGGCTCAGAACTTCTAAATTTTCCAGCTCTGTTTATCTGCTAAATAAAGAAGCTGGGCAACATGAGTTGATGATTTTCCCATGACTCTCAGCACTGTACTCTGTCAGGAGCCCTGTGAGGGGAAATACACCTAAGAATTTTACAATTATAACCCCAACATGCACAGGCACATAGATACATTGTCATTCAGGTACAAGCTCAACTCAAGTGAGGCATTACTGACTATGAGGGAAGGGTATTTTTTTTTAAGGACCATGGAGGTTTGTTGAGGTTGTGCACTGCAAAATTCTAGGGGTGTCAGTGTAAAGCATACTCTCCATATGTGGCCCCGAAAGGAGATACCAGCCTGGCAGTTTGGGCCCTGAAACACAGAGAGGGACTCTGGTATAGGAATTCTGAGACATCGCGGCTCACAGAGTCCAAAATTCCATTCGCCAATTGCAGAGATTTCTTTTACATGCCCGCTACCCCACCTGCAGCTACAATGGCTTTGAGAGAGAGAGAGACAGAGAGAGAATCAGAGAAAAATTCTGATGAAAAATGGAAAATGATTACAGTTTCAAAAGAGTATTGTCCATTCAAACAGGTGGACACAATTTTGAGTAAAGCAGAGCAGTCGTCATTTTGAGAAAGGGGACATTTGGATTAAACACCCTGAAAAATTATGACAGCGAGAATTATGAGATTGCGGAAATATGTACTAAAGGAAGTGGTGGAAACCCCATCCCTGGAGCCATTTGAAATTCAACAGGATAAGGAGCTAGAAAATCTATTCTAGGAAAGAATCCTCCAGTAATTCCCCCAGGCCTGTGGGATGATATAATGGGTCTACTCCTTCTCTAATTGCTATCGTTCTTAGACTTTATGTATTTTCCAGGGTTTTTACAATGCTGCTGTTAGAGCAGCACTGCACCCTCTCCACAAAAGGGAGAAAACCAAACTCCAAACAAACCCTAAACTAGTTGCTCTAAGGAGCATAAAGACGCTCCCAAATGGAAATTGTGTATAATAAAATTCTCCAGTGAGAACTTCATTATTTCCCAAAGGCAGTCTACCAAGATGAGAAACATCATTATCATTTTACTTCATTTATCCGGTTTTCTCTTTCTGGTTTATTTTAATTTCAGGGGAGAAAAACCAATGGGACTGTAAACCTCATAGCTCTGGCTGCAAAGGATTTGGTTTTTGTTTTTGTTTTTTGTTTTTTGTTTTTTTTGCTCCTTCTGCTCACTGATATTCCGCCAGGAAGAGTGGCTCTCTTGTGGTGGATTGGTTAAGAGCGGGATTAGCGCACCCCCGAGGGGAAATGGAGGCCCCCACATCTGCCATCTGAATGTGGGGAATACGGACTCTTCTGAGGTTCAAGGACTGAATTGTTGCGGTTGCTCAAGAAAGCCGCTTTAATGAGTAAGTGGGAATGAGTACTGGCTGCGGGCAGAGGCTTCGGTGATTGTGGTTGGTATCTTTCTTCGTACATGTCATTGTGTGACCTCTTTTCCCATTATGGACACAGAGACAGTAGACATTTGAGTCTCACCAACAGAATGTGGAGATTCCTTATTACATATAAACTCTAGGCAATATCGCAGTGGTCAGATGCCCAGTTTCCACAGACCAGGGTTCTCTATGGCAGTAGCGACAGGAGGCTTAGTAGTATCATCCAGAATCATGTCTAAAATGTGAAGAAAGGAACAGATATTTCCATGAAATATGGATGTGGCACTAATCGTAATCTGCCTTCTAGATTTAAAAAAAAAAAAAAAAATGGAGGGATCCCTGGTGGTTTAGTCAGTTAAGTGCCTGACTCCTGATTTCAGCTCAGGTCATAATCTCAGGGGTGTGAGCTCGAGCCCCACATCTGGCTCAGTGCTGGCCCGGGCGAGTTGAAGATTGTCCCTCTTCTTCTGCCCCCCACCAAGTGAAAAATCTGGTCTAACATTCACCTTAGTTTTATCTGAGTTGTAGAAATAGGTCCACAGCCCAGTACTCATCAGTGGTAAACAGTCTTCATATTAAGTAACTAGGGCACCTGGGTGGCTCAGTTGGTTAAGCGTCTGCCTTTGGCTCAGGTCATGATCCTGGAATTCCGTGATGGACTCTCATATCGAGCTCCCTGCTCAGTGGGGAGTCTAGTTCTCCCTCTGCCCCTCACCCTGCTCTTGTGCTTACTCTTGCTCTCAAATAAGTGAAATCATTAAAAAAAGTTATAAAAAATGAAAAAGAAACTATACTTAGAAACCAACACTTTATTATAAAGTTTTTTTCCCAATTGCTTTATGTGCATGGTAACTTATAAACTCGCAGAATTATTTTTCTAGTAAATATTTCTTTAGAGACTTTCAACTTCATATAGTGTGAAATGGAGGGAGAACCCATACTTGCATTGATGAAGGCTGCAGGGTGCCCCTCGTGGCCAGAAATTCCAGAATGAAAGCATTAAGGCTCCTAACTCCAGGGCCAGGGAATCTGGAACGAGTGGTGTGGGGAAAAGTGTTTTAAGGAAGGACCAAATTCAGTTCGGTTTTGTATGATGACAGCTGACAGCGAGCACCTCTTCTTTATTGCCTCCTTTCGAGTCTGAGATAGTGAACCTCAAAACCTCCTGTTCATCTTATAATTTAAAATTGAAAAAAACAACCACCACCCCAAAGCACTGGAATTTGATGGGGAATTTCAAAATCAAATGATTCTGGATGCCTGGGTAGCTTAGTTGGTTGAGCAATTGCCTTCGGCTCAGGTCATGAGTCCAGGATCAGGTCCAGCATGGGCTCCCTGCTCAGCAGGGGGTCTGCTTCTCCCTCTGACCTTCCCCCCGTTCATGCTTGCTCGCTCTCATTCTCTCTTTCTCTCAAATAAATAAATAAAATCTTTAAAAAATATTTACAAAAGTAAGTGATTCCAACTCAGTGTGGCCTCGTCCTTAGCCCTCCTTGCCTTGCCTGCTTCTGCTCCCCTTAGGAAATTTCTGGATCTGGTTTTGACTCGGGAACATTTCTCTAGGAAATTTTGGAGTCTTTCCAATCTCCAGTCCTTCCTCCACTGCCCCCATCAATAAACATGTCCCTTTGCCTCTAGTCTAGGGCCAAAGCCTGTATGTTAAAGCGATGGTGTCACAGAACGCCTAGTGATGTCATAAAGCACGGGGAGATCTGGCAAAGCAGTGATTCTCATTTTTATGTCCCTGGGAAATTATTGGTACCCAAAGGGCCATCATGTCTTCTGTATATGCATCAGTTGTTGTAGAAATAGTTAGGGCCTAGTTAACTTTGGGCATTTATATGTTTGGCAAATTTCTAAAAAATGCCGTGTACAGAATACAGATTCGAAGAGACGAAGTTATTAAAATGGGGTGGGGTGAGAGGAGACATGCCAATGAAAACAGACAATGTGGATTTTAATCCTTTCCACAGGAATTCAGGCAAAAGGGGAATAAAATAATTCTATGGGGTCACTTGTAATTCAACTTAAACTAAGCTCAGGAAACGGAATATTTCTCAAAAGGCTGATTTATGCACTTAAAGTCACTAAGTCCCAGGTGCCACAGGAAGTAATAGAACTTCGAGCAATGTCCTAGCCTGCACGCTCAAACTAACTGCCTGAATCAATTTCTGACTTCTCTTTAAAACATTTCAGAGTTAGTTCTACTGGGAATGTTTGAGTCCTAGATTCTCCGTGAGCAGAGGCTGCTGCAGGAAGGGAAGTCCAGGGACCTAGGTAGGCTCTATATTATAAACAAGTTGTGTTCCAAAATTTGCCTGTGAAGCATTTCTTTGGAAACCTAAACACATTTTCTGTAAAGAAACAGAGGTAGACACGGTTAGGCCCTCTGGCTCTTAAAACCCTCCGAAGCCTATTTAAACCAGATGCAGGTCAAATCCCCTTTACTATATAAAAACTAGAGAGCAGTCACATAATCATACAAAACTGGGGAGTGTGCGTGGGAGGGTCAGATTTAACGAACTTCTTTTTTTTTTTCCCTCCCCCCCTTCCCTGTATCCCTTAATTAGAAAAGGATAAGAGATGGATGGAAATTTGATGGAAATCCTGATTGAGGTTTCTCAACATTTTCAAAGATGTTAGAGACCAATAGCACAGTTTATTTATTATAACTAATTTTGCTTTGGGCTCCTGGGTGGCTCAGTCGGTTAAGTGTGGACTCCTGATTTCAGGTCTTGATCTCAGGGTCATGAGTTCAAGTTCTGCATTGAACTCTGTGCTGGTCATGGAGCCTACTTTAAAAAAATGTGTGTGTGTGTGTGTGTGTGTGTGTGTGTGTGTGTGTGTGTATGCCTTTCTGGCATATGGATTATTTTGAGCTAAGGCCATTTAGGACCAGCCATGCAGGAAAACCTCTAAAAGCTAAGCACGAGTTTTTCTTTTGCAAAGGAAATTCACATTTGTAAAGGTGCAGTTCTCCCTTTCTTCCAAGGGGACTCTTCCTGACTTCTATCAACCCTGAAGTCCTTGACCTCTATCTGCATAACAAACCTTACCCTGCAACCCTCCTTTACCATCCCTCCCTGAATTCGTTCCTCAACCACCCAAAAGTCCAAGCCCCTTTCCCTTTGTTTAGCCTAAAATAGTAAGCTCCAGCTGTAAAGGCCCTTTGGGTCTCTTGTCACTGGGTGTCCCATGTGTCTGTGTGATGCAGTTACAAAACCGTGTTGGTCTTTCTCTTGTGGGGAGAAAAAAAAATTCCCAAACCAATTTTGCTTCACTATGCATAGTTTATCTTTTCTGACAGAGAAAATAGCAAGAAAGTGGA
The DNA here is from genome assembly GCA_002007465.1 of Ailurus styani. Taxonomy (NCBI): domain Eukaryota; kingdom Metazoa; phylum Chordata; class Mammalia; order Carnivora; family Ailuridae; genus Ailurus; species Ailurus styani. Next base: position 1,889,351 of record LNAC01000225.1, read on the forward strand.
TCAGCGGAGAAAGAAAAAAGAAATCTCTAGCAATTTCTGTGGGAAAGAGGCCCATTTGGGGGGTAGCTATTGTTGTTGCTAAGTCAGGATATCTTGGAACTAAGTGTCTCGAAGTCAGATTTACTTGGAACCATCATGCTTTGCTTTGTGCTTTGGTTCCAAAGACTTCCCTCACCCGGCTCTTTATTAGGCATGCTAATAAAAAGTAAAATAAAAACATTTCTGGCAACCTAGCACTCTTTTCTCTCAAAGTGCCCCGAAGTGGTGGTACAGAGTGGAACTAATACATCCCAAACAAAGGGGTTGGCTCCTTCACAGACTGGATAAGAAGACCTTGATAACTCAGTTGACTGTATTTGGAATTTTCCTGTTTCCTCCTGAACGGAGGCAGGGAACTGAATGAAGCGCTTATCTGAGAAGTGTCAGAACCTTCTCACAATGTTATTACAAGGATGTTGGTAAAGCGGAGTGAAGATTTTGGCAGGTACAGATGGGATTATATTAGACTGAATGTATTTTGTGGCTACGTGTTAATCTGTACTTTTCTAGTATTGAGCTTTTAAGGAGGTCAGATAAAGGCGTATCAGAAATTCTCTGTTAACCCTCTCCTTAGCATCCCTGTCAGGAATTCAGCATCCCAGCTGTGACATGGTTGGAACTAAGTGATTTCAGTTGGATGTCTGGGAGAAATTACACTACAGTAGGAATCATAGCAGGAGAAGTCTGGCTAAGAAAGAAGTCTCCAGAATATTCCACGCGGGGCTAAGGGATGGGGTGATGGATCATTTCTAACAGGTTACATCCAACTTCAAGTGAAAATCATTTGAAAGAATCCCAGCTGGGCTTCCTAGGCCCCTAATGAGAGAGAATGATGAAGTCAAAAGTATATCCACATGAAAAAGTGGAATTCAGGGCGAGAGGACTCTAAGAGGCTCTAGATAGAGCAGTCTGCAGTTTTAGAGGAACAAGACTATTTCCACAAGGTCTTAAATCTTCTTGGCCCACTGACAACATTTTAAAATCTCCTCTTTCCCCATTGAAGCCAGAGCAATTTTCTAGTACATAAATAATTTAAACTCAAAAGATAAAAAGAAAACCCTTACAGAAGAGTAACTAAAATGGTCATAAAAGAGAAGCAATTTTCTTCGAGATGATAATACCGTTGGTGTAGCAGTTTCCAGCACCTGAAATGCATGGCACAGTATACTTTGTACCAGGACGTTTCAAACGAAATCAGATTTTTAAAGTATGCAGTTGAAAGGCAGAGGGGAAAGCACATGGTCAAGAAAAAATGCAAAGGAATGACAGGAAACTGGGTAAGAACAGAATCAAAAGGATAACCCAGAGGAAGAGAAAAGTGACTGGAAAATGGGACAGCCAAAATTAGTGATGAACAGATAAAAAAGAACAAGGGAAGGGCAGGTATGGTACAGTGAGGATGGATGGCAGGCAGGAAACAGCTGTTCTGCTCCCTTGGGGTTCACTTTTCTCTAATGAAGAAAAGTGTCTTCAAACTAGAAAGAATAAAATAAACATGGTAAAGAAGAAACTGTAGCCTAAAATAGGGGAGCTACTACGAAAGGTACCTAACTTTTATTTAATTTTTTTTAAGATTATTTCTTTATTTGAAAGAGACAAAGATAGCGACAGAGAGCATGAGTGAACATGAGCTGGGAAGAGAGGGAGAAGGAGGCTCGCCGCTGAGCGGGGAGCCTGACATGGAGCTCAGTCCCAGGACCCTGGGATCATGACCCGAGCGGAAGGCAGACGCTTAACCAACTGAGCCACCCAGGTGCCCCAAAAGGCATCTAACTTTTTTAGGTTCAGAAACATTTATGTCCTACGATACTGAACTTTGCAGATGGGACTGCTTTAAAAATATTTTCTTTGTGAAATAAGTATAGATCCATAGAAAAGTACAAAGAAATGTCCAGAGAGGCCCCGGGCACAATTCCGCCAGCTTCCCCTAGTGTTTGCAGGTGGGATTTGAAACCACTAACCCCATTTCTGAGGGCACATGAGGAATGAGAACAACGGTACCAGAAGACTGACAGATGGACAAATTTTAGAATAAAAAAAAACAGCAAGAAGGTAATCTCTGAGATCTATTATTGGGTGAGTTTGTGATAAATCTCTTGATAAATTCTAGGAATGGTTGTTCAATGTTTTCAGCATATGTGAAGCAGTGATACTAGGAATAACACCAAGAACACGCTGCTGGGCCATTTCTTATTTTCTGAAGAGAGTCTCTCGACTGATAAGCCAAGTGACAATTTGCCCCCAGTATCTGTTTTCCCTCCAGTTATTTGGAAAAGTCTTTCATTATACGTTTGTTAAGAAATTGGTTCTAACTGTAGTTTACTTAGTGGAGCTCATTGCTAGTACCGAGAGACCAGTGAATCAGTATCAGAATGGAAGGCAACGACCTGCGCCCCAGGGTTTTGGCACAAGCTTGGATGACTGAAAAAACACTCAAAAATGACTGTGGTTGTTGCAATACTGGGTTGAAACCAAGATGAATTCTGATAATTTTTAACGAATCATACCCCAGAATTACAGGATGTGAGAAATGTGTTTTAACAGCAATAACTGTGAAAAGATTTGGGGGGCTCTAGCTGACATCATAATATGAATCACAAATGAGAAAAACCAGAACAATTTTAAGATGTTATGTGTAGGAGGTGATAGATATTTTACACGTCAAAACCTACCTGGAACATTGTGATCCATTTTAAGTCCCAATTTTAAGAGGGACGATGACAAGTCATTACTCATTCAGACAAAGATGAGTGTTCGGAGACACTCTTTCTATTTTAAGAGAGAGACCAAAGCAGCTGGGATTGTCACCAAAGCAGCTGTCTTCATCTATGGGATGGTTACTGTGTAAGAAAGATTGGATTAATTCTCTGTAGCCTACGGCATAGAAACAGTGCTAAGATACGGAATACAGACACAGTGTTTTTCCTTAAATATAAGGAAAATATTTTACTAATTAGGGACAGGGGCCAAACACCATATTTTAGTAGGTCGATCCATTTGAGTACTTGAAGCATAAGAGGGAGGTCTTGAAGGAAGATACAAGTGTGGGAATCAACAGCGTGTAGTTTCAATGAGATAACCAGAAAGTGGGTCAGAACGTGCATGCATTTCCTGGGATTCGTTTCATCCTAGAGAGTCTTTTTTCTGACTTCAGAGAAGTCAAAGTTTGTTTGTATGTGCAGTTCTCTGGAGAGATGGTCTATAACAGTCCACAGATTCCCAAAGATGCCACGATCTTAAAATATAAACTTTCCCTGTGAAGATCAGCAAATAATTTTGACTAATTGGGGGACACTTTAGGAACATGAGCTTTTAGAGTGTAGGTGAAGAAATGAGAAGAAACAGTCATCGAGGCCTAAGGACAATGGGCAAGTACACAGAGATTGCATTCAGTGGAAGGAACTTTGAAACTGTGGGAGTCAGCAGCAGTTCAAATACTTTGGAAAAGTTTCATAAAACAAAAATTATACCATGCCGGGAAGAGGTGTGACATACCTATCGAACAAGGTAAATGATGTGCAAAGCAACAATACAAGAGCCGTCAGAAAACCAAGTGGCAGACTAATTTGAACTAAATGGTGCAGAAAAGGACTGGAAGGTCAAATGAAGGAACGTTTTAGTGGGGAGAGCCGGAGATTTAAGGAGACCCTTGTGGAGATGGTGGATATGCTAGATCTAAGAGTCAAAACACACACACCCCTTTTTTTAAAATCCAAAATGGCTATTTAAACTTTCTTCTTCTTATGTCTCCTGGGTAAAAACACATTCTTCACATAAGTACCTAAGTGTTTGAAAATGACTACTAAGTCACCCCTTGATATTCTTGCCTCTAACTTCAAGACTTCCCAGTCTTCAGGGAACTGACTCTCTCCAGTGAAGAGCCTTGTAGAACTTGATGAGGAGTCAGGATTTGACATGTGGGGGAATAAAGCCTCTCCTAGGCTATGATTAAGAGTTATAGCCTGACAACAGGAAGGAAAGAAGGAAGGAAGGAAGGGGGAGAGAGGGAGAAAGAAAGAAAGAAAGAAAGAAAGAAAGAAAGAAAGAAAGAAAGAAAGAAAGAAAGAAAGAAAGGAAGGAAGGAAGGAAGGAAGGAAGGAAGGAAGGAAAAGAAAGAAAAGAAGAGAAAGAAAGAAGAAAGAGAGAGAGAAAAGAGAGAAAGAGAGAAAAGAAAGAGGGAGGGAGGAAGGGATTTAAAGAAGAGCATTTTGAGTCACAACATTGAATGTGAATCAATGGGGAAAAGACCAACTGTAAGTCCCTCATGATCCATCTCAGGGCAAAGCAGTGCACACGGGAAGGATGAGGGGACCAGAGAAACACCACAAAAGGAAGGTTACAGAGCTTTGGTGATGTGCAAATGTGTGATGGATGAGCTATCAGAGATTGAACTCTCCTTGACTTCATAATGTTCTTAGCAGCCCCAGTCCTCAGACAAGTGCAACTTGGACTAGCATTCGACTGTCACAGCTTTTTATTACATGTAAAGTACAGATGTATGATAACCATGGGGGAAATATGGAAACCGAGGGTGCTTTCCTGAGGGAGGACAGAATAAGGAAGACCAAAGTACATCTTGACTGGCTTCTGTGTTCTGGTTACTGAAATGGAAGAGGCAACATCCAAGAGGGCCTGGAGGGACTGTTACACCGTGAGATTCTGGAAGTCCTCTAAGGGTTAGCTTGTGTTCTGAGCAGAGGAAGCCCAGGGTGTAGCATGGCACTCCTCTCTCTACGCTCTATATGGGGAGGGGTAAGGAGATAGAGTAGAGGGTGCAAGGGAACACTCCATCCAGGGAGGGAGGGCACCAGTTACCTGGGAAAGTAACTTAAACTAATCTGACATTTGTTGAGCCTCTACTAGATGTCAGGCACTTTATATACGTTTTCGTTGTTGTTGTTGTTTAAACCTTAAAATAACCATAGAAGGAAGAAGAAGACAAGGGGGAGGTACAATGAGGATGAAGTGAACACCGTGTAGACTGTCTTCATTGCAAATAGTCCTCGGAAAGGCTCCTTTCCAGGGAGAAATAAGCAGCCTCTCTGTGCAGGAAGTGTGTACCTTCTCTGAGACAAGCAGACACTCAAGGTAAAAAACTGGGAACCTTTAGGGGAAATGCTAGTCCTGGAATATCATCTGTGCAGAAAGGTGTTAGGATTAGACTTTATGATCAAAGAACATTTGGTCACAGAGCAGGTAGGACCATAAGAGTTCCCACAGTCTCCTCCCTCTGTGAAAAGAAAGTGTTATTATCATTAGACTTCCTTTTACAAGGGCCCGGGACCCAGGTAGAAGGAGGCCTGGAACTGAGGTGGCGACTTGTTCAAGGTGCCTTAGTCCTATGGGTGTCTGACAGTTAGTGAACCCTGAGGACCCCGAAGTTCTTGCTCTGCCTTCTACAACTTACAGAATGTTGGATGGATTGTTACCGTAAATACACAAGTTACCAATTTGCATACACTGACGTCTTTGATACCCATTTATTTGACCCTTCCTGTCCGAGTTGAGGAGACAGGAGTGAGCCCACACTCCCTCAAGGCCCAGTGGAAGATTCAGATGATGGCAAGGATTGAGTAAGCCACCTTCTCTCCGGGACGCAGCCCTTGAAAGGAAAGCGGTTGCTTGCTTCCAGAGCTTGCTAGAAAATAAATGTAGCTAATCCTTTCATGCTGGGTAGATTTTGCTGCATTCCCCCAAGGGATTAATATTTCTTCTCAGGGTTTTTTGTTTTGTTTTGTTTCGTTTTTTTCTTGAAATCCTTGTGAAGTTCTGAGAAGCGGTCCCTGCAGAGAAAACTGCCTCAGTCACAGGCACATCGGCCTCTGAATTATGTTGCAATTTCTAGTGTGAATGCTGTGTTAATGTAGTGTCGTGAGTGACAATGAAAATGCACCCAAGTCACGAAATTCAAATTTATGACTTTAGCAATAGTCCTCACTTCTCCCACTCTGGTGTGCTCAGTGTTTTATGTTGTTGTACTTCCAGGGAAATTTATGCCTCAGTGTGCATTGTGAGTGAGTTATGGTTACTCTGAGAACCTTAATTCTGCATTTCCTGACTTCTGTGCGTTCAAAGGGACGACTTTTCAAAAATGGCCTCCAAAAAAGGCACAGCAGGCCAGCTGATGTTGTGTAATGGCTGTGCCTGTGGAAGGGGAGTGATGAACCTCCATGCCTGGGGCTGCTTTCTGCCTGTTGCCCGTCTGCCTTTTACAGGAGCAGAGGGAGATGGGCAGGGCAGGGCTGGGGCTTGGCAGCCTCAGCTGGATGTTTAGTCCAGGTGACAAGTCTGAGGAAAAGGGAAAGAACATGGATTAATTGTTGTTGGTTGTTATGAGGGTTTTCATTTATTGAACACCTACTACATGCCAGGAATTGGTCTAAGAATCTCACTTCCGTTTTTCATACTAGCTTTCTCTTCACCCTTTAAAGTAGGTTCTATCATCCCCAACCATGCATACCGAACACTGAATGAAGCCGGAAATACATAAATTGCCCAAGGTCGCATGAGCAGCACATGCAGACCTCAGTTCCGTTGATCCCAGAGTCCATGTTCCACCCTGGGCTGCTTCTCCGGTCACCAAGTCCTGAGACATAATTCCAGCTCAGTCCCTGCTAGTCATGTCATCTTTCCCAGGACTTTAACCCTGGTTTCCTCTGGTGAAACAGGGATAATACAGAGCTAACAGATTACTGTTGGTTTAAGTGGAACCAAGTTTACTTGTTATTATACTGTTATCACTGGTGCTCTCTGTGAAGAACTTCCCACTTGTGGTATTACCTAAACAAAGGGAAATGGTCAAGTCAGAAAAATTTACCAGTATTTTTCCTTGGTTGTAAGCTACATGAGGGGCAGAATTTTTGCCTGTTTTGCTCATTATATGTATCCAAAGCCTAGAAGAGTGCTTGGCACATAGGCACTCAGTCACATCTGCTGACTGAGGGATGGATTTATATTATGCAACCCCCACACCATCCTCTCTCTCCTGTCTCCCACTATCTCAGCCACAGCTGTGTGCTCTGTACTTTGGACATCTCATGTCTTCTCGCAGAAATTGCTTGTCTTGCCCAATAGCTGCGGCAACTTACTTTCTATTTGGGAACTTCCATACTACACTGGAAACAATTGAGTGTGTTTCTACTCTTTGGAGTTTGTAAAGCAACGGGGGTTTTCTGAATCCTATGTCTAAACCTAACTCGATTCTTCTTGATCCTGTGGCAGGCTTTGTGGGTAGCTTTTGGAGACTGACATTTGGTACCCCTAAACTTAAACCAGGCCTAGATCCACCCTTGTCCCTGTCCAACAGCAGCTGGGCCAAACCCGCCAACTCAGACTCTGCTGCCCACAGGAGACCCGGCTACCCCCACAAGGTGTGGTTTTTAAGAAGTGTTGAAGTCTGTGTGTCTTAGCACCTTTGCAATTGCTTTAGTTACTTCTTCTGCCTCGCAGAGGATTTTTCTCATCTGCCCTTACCCTGCTAAAAGAGCTTTGCAAGTTTCTGACATTCGTTCTTGTGTTTCTAAGCCCTGCAGCCAGCAAACAGCCCAGCGCCCCACTAATTGTGTTCATATTGATACTCACTGGCTTCGGAGCTCTGTGCTGCTCTGTGTCATGTCTCTCTTTTGCTCAGCAGGGGCAAATGGTCCCAATATCATTATCCTTCTGGCTAGGTTTAAAATTCACTCTTCGTAAAACCACTGCCTGGCATTTCCATAAACGATCCATTGCCTCGAGCTCCTGAGGTCTCCCTCCATGCCATGCTTCCTACTAAGGCTAACTTCCCCCAAGACAGGGTTCTTGCTCCTGATTCCTCCTCCACTCCCTCACCCCTCCTCGGTTCATAAGGATTCTGGCTCAATCTTTCTCTGAGATTAAATAAGGCAAGGTTTTGAACCTGGTGAAGAGGTCATTTGTAATGGTGAAAGCAAGCTCTTGGGGTTTGAATCACAACCTCACCACTTAGTATCTGCGTGACAAAGAGCAGGCTGTTTCAGTTCTCTGAGACCCAGTTTCTCATCTGTTGAATGGATAACAGTGCCTTTTGTGTCGGGGTTGGCCTATCATGGGTAAGCACCCGCTGAAGTTCACTGTCCGTAAGGAAGAAGAGTCATACTCTAAGTTTCCTGGAAGAAGTATTTTATTGATAGTAAAAGAAAATTTAAAGAGGGGCACCTTGGTGGCTTAGTCAGCTGAATGTTCCACTCTTGATTTCAGCTTAGGTCTTGACCTCAGGGTCCTGACTTCAAACCCCCTTCAGGCTCCACTCTGGGTACGCAGCCTACTTAAAAAAAAAAAAAGAAAGAAAGAAAAAAGCTATAACCTAGTTTTTGTTTTTGTTTTTTTTGGGGGGGAGTTGGTTGTTTCTTCTTCTTCTTCTTCTTTTGAGGGGAAGGAGAGGGAAAAGATTGCAGAAAGATATATTGTCATAACTGTGAGAAATACTGTGTTTCTAAATTTGATTTTCTTAATGACCAACGAAGTAAAAATTTTATTTTGGTTTTATACCTTGTGTGTGTGTCTGTGTGTATGTTTTACTTGAGCTTAAAGTTCCTTATTCATGTCAGGAGCAGTGAATTCATTCATCCCTTTCAATAAAAATTTAGAGAGTGTCTATCGTGTGCCTGCTATTCTGTAAAATGCTGGCTAAAACAGAGTCCCTTATAGTCGAACCAGAAAATCACAATAAATGATTATAATGCATTGTGACAAATGCCACCATAGTGCCTCATCCAAGTTCATTTTTCTGGCCTCCTGTTCCTGTTTCAGGAAATGGAAGCATTTATGGGAGATGTTCTGAAGGGAATTTCCCCTGGCTCTTCTCCATGTCAGAGAGGGGCATTTCTTTTGAAGTGTCTCTTATTATTGGAAGACAAAGCTATCCAGAAAGCAGCTTGCGGAAGCCTTGGGCAGTTGTAGCAGAGGAAGTGAGGTCAGGATTATTGTTCATTTGTAATTAATTACAGAACCCTCAGAAGGTTCCTTAACGCCAGAGAGGTGTGCCATGCATATGAGGCAAGATTTTGGGGCTTGGGGTTTTGTTTTCTTTATAAATATACAGAGATGCAGCAGGGATGTTTGAATGTATGATATCAAATAGCGGATGATATCAAGCCAAAGACCTCCATGTAATGAATCGGCCGTGCTCTGGTCTGTCCAGCAGTTCGTAGTCTGTGTCCTTTGCTTTGGTGATTGCAGAGCCCTTTGGAACATGAGGTTCTGCACGTACATGTGTGTCCACACACACCTTGACAAGGTGACCCTGTTCCTCAGCTGAATGCAGTCAAAAACATTCAGCAGGTGACTTGAAAAATTCTCAGGATCTGGAATCTCAGTGAATGTGGGGCACGGTCCCGGTTCTAAATTCTAAATTTTCAGACTTTGTTTCAAACCACGTGTCCTGAGTCGGGGCTCACAGATATATGATCTCCACATGAGTATTAGGTCTACTCAGTATTCTTCTCCTGGCACACGAGACACTTGACTCGGTGGTGGTTCTTTGTCACCTGATAGCCCTGCTTTTCCCTTTGTCCTTGGTGGCCCCATCGCCACAGCAGCTCTCCTGTTCAGGATGCCCTTGTGGACTTTGTCTGGGCTGAGGCACTTCTTGTTCCCACCCTGATGGCACCGTTTGACCCTAGAGACTGTAAGTGGTGGTGGGGTGGGCAAGGACAGGGCTGCAACCGGAAGTGCTCTGGACAAGACGTCTTTCCAGCCGCACAGTTTCAGGACCCCATCCCACGTCTCCCCATAAGCGGAAACCAAGCGAGCAGACTGGAAGGCGCAGGCTAGGCATTCCTACAGTCCTGTGTCCTACTCCAGCTGGGAGCCTCCTTGTGCACACAGAAGTTGCTGACCTCCTCTGTGACTCAGATCTCCTCACTGTGCCGGCTTCATGGCATGGCTGTGAGGATGACAGGCATTCATATATGTAATTAGAACAGGGACTGGCATGGGTTATGGACATTGGGGAGGGTTTGTGCTTTGGTGAATGCTGTGAAAGATGTAAGCCTGATGATTTACAGACCTGTACCCCTGGGGCAAAGAATAAATAAAAAAAAAAGAACAGGGACTGGAAAATAGGCTGTGCATAGTGTGTTTGCTTTTAGCAGTATGATGACTGCTATTACTATGATGAGTTGTCAGCATTAGGGTAAGTGCTCAAACGTTCTCAGTGGAGCACACACATAGGATGGGGAAGTGTCTGAGCACTGAGAAGGAAAGAAAAGTAAGAAGCTCACTTTAAAAAAAGACCAGGACCCCTGGGTGGCTCAGTCTGTTGAGCCTCCAACTCTTGGTTCTGGCTCAGGTCATGATCTCAGGGTCATGAGATTGAGCTTGGAGATGGGCTCCATACCCAGTGCAGAGTCTGCTTGAGATTCTTTCTCTCCCTCTTACCCCTCCCCCTGGTTTCACTCACTCTCTCTAAAATAAATAAATAAATATTTAAAATAAAAAAGACCCCAAATTCCACATAAAATAAATAATAAATAAAATAATAAATAAATAAATAAATAAATAAATAAATAAATAAAAAGACCAGAGCCCTCTGTTCCCTACACCATGCAGCACAAGTTAATGACGAGGGCTGTCAGGACCCTGCTGGATCACATGGGGCCCTTCCAGCAGCTCANTAAAAAGACCAGAGCCCTCTGTTCCCTACACCATGCAGCGCAAGTTAATGACGAGGGCTGTCAGGACCCTGCTGGATCACATGGGGCCCTTCCAGCAGCTCACATCTGTTCCAGAGTCTGTTCTTGTGTCTTCTTTGTCCCAGCTTGTACTGCCACCCGCTAGCCCATCAAGGTGCCAGCTGTCACTCTCCACTCTGACTCAGCCAGCAGGCATCTTAAAAATCAACACAGGGAAATCCACAGCCAAGCATCACAACTTTATCTAATGTCTTTTCTCTTCATACTCTGTGGCACGAAGTTCCCTCCAGTGAAGTTGTGGGCCCTTCTCGGCAGACCCCCTCTTCATTCCCCCCTCAACTCCATAAGGAACCATAACATGCATGATGCAATTTGGCTTAGAATTTGAGCTTTGATATTTTTACCCAAGAAATTATGTATTTCTAAATATTGGCCTTTAGTTCTACTATTTGAATCTGGATGATGTGTACATATACTTCCTGTCTATTCCGATTACTGGTAACTTGGGTGATTAAGAGTTTTTCAGGTTGTTTTATTTTACTTAAACTCTAACCTTCTTCTTTGACCCTTGAGTTATTTTTTTCAAAAGATCAGCCAATTTGTGTTTGGTTGTCTAGAAAAAAAAAGGTGTCTTAAAGTGATTAGATAGAGGCCAACTTGCTTTCAGAAAATGTAATTTTCTTAAGATACTGGAGCATGCTGACTTCCTTTCTCTGACACAAATATTATGTCTTATCTAGACCTACTAATGGGATTAACCTAGAAAATGGACCTGCAAAACAGAGAGGTTTAAACTTTGATGTCTACCCCCTTTAAAAAATTCTGTAAAATTGTAAACTAAAAAAAAAAAATTCTCTGTGCTAAAAAAGAATGATTGAATAGCATTCATTACATCTAGAATTTCAGGCCAAAAATACAAAAAGAAAAAAAAAATTGGAGAGAATACCAGTTCAGAAAAAGTAAAAGCAGTTTGCCAACACGAGAGGCTGCCAGTGCCCAGCAAGGCTCACACTATCCTTTGATGGTACATTCTAGATGTTATAGCATCAGGCAAGCAACAGTAAACTGCCTGATCACTGTGACTTTTGCCACAGTCCCTGGTCACATTAGAACATACCAAGTGTGTATAATGAATACGTGCCCGTTTTCAGGAAAGTAGAAGTTAGAACAGCAGATGGAAAGGAAAATTTTACTATTATTCTGTTGCAAGGTGCATGATACTGGCCTCAATCCTCTGCTCTCCGTTTATGACACACAGCCTTCTTCAATTCTAGACATCATCGCACGTAGGCATTTATCACCATTTACTATACAGTATATTGTGTCTTATTTATTTTCCTTATTTCTGTCCCCCTCCACGAGAATCTAAGCCCGTTTTATCTATTTTGTTCACCACTGTATCTCTGGCCCCTAAGATGGTGCCTGGCACATGGCTGGCACCCCATAAATATTGATCGAGTAATCGTGTGCTTCCCTCACAGTTCCCAAACCAAACACCACTCCCCCTAACCTCCAACAAAGAACAGAGATGCTCAGGCATAGTTACCTTTCTTAGAGTCATGGGTCTTTTGAACCTGAAAAAATATGTCACCTAGTCCAACCCCTTAATTTTACTGATAAAGAAGTGAAGGTCCAGAGTATCAGCAAATTGCCCAGGCACATAGCAAATTAATAAAATAACCGGGAGTAGCTATCAGGACACCTGGCCCACTGCTCCTTCCCCAAACTTTCCCTTCCCACTGATTTCACTATACACTCTTTCACCTGCTGGGGGACTTGCTCCATCATAACAACACAATCCTCTAGGTTCCTCTTAGGTGAAGGGCTCAGTGATGCTGAGCCTGCTGGGGATCCCTTTGGTGATCTGTCTGTTCGTGACAATCCAAGAGAAAGGACTCGACAGTGTTGAGGCCTCAGAGTCAGCCTGTGGGCCTTCAGACAGACACACAATATTCTTCTCTGTCTCCCTCCATCAGGTTCTAGTTCAAACCCTACCCATCCCATGATGTTCTTTCCTGTGAATCCAGCGCATCGGGATGTTGTGTTTCTCAGCAGTGCTGAGATAACATCAAATGCCTTTAGAAGCCAATGCGGTAATGTAAATGGGGAAAGAGCCCAGGGCAGGAGCAAAGGCCCAGGATTGCTAGACCTTTCTGTTTCGGGGGAAGCTGAAGTTTCCTGTTGCAACTGTCCTCTACCTTTTCCCTCCTGCCTTTCAGGAATTAATAGGAAGAGTGATGTCCAGGGGCAGAGACTTGCATTCTCCATCTTAGACACCATGTCTCCGCTGGGCGCCTTGCCCATGCAGCTTGTCCTACAGACTGTCCACACCACAGCTGATGGGGTCCTATCAGAATGCTTGAAGGGGAGCACAAACAAAGTCACACTTTGAGGTGAGGAGGTGGAAGTTTCCTTACTGCCCTTCCCTTGCAGACTCAAGAGAAATCTTAGTCCCATTCTGGAGACTGCCCTTTTACTGTATTTTCATCTGGCTTCCATCAAGCTGGCTTTCCTAAATCCTTTGGAGAAGGGGGCTATTTCCTTTCTTCATCTAGGCCTGTCTCTGTTTGCCTTCAGGTTGGAACTGCTGTTCCTTCAGCCTCATTTCTCACCAACTCCACTGTTGCTTCTCCCTCATTCTCTGCCCACCAATGGTTAGAAATGGAATCGCAGAGAAGTCTCTGTCAGAACGTGAGACTGCTACCCTCCCTGGAGCAGCTGTCCCTTTGCCTTCCCAGTCTCGTCTTGGGCCTTCTTGTTTGTTCTCTCACATTCTTTCTTACTTTGAAAGATTTCCTTGCCACAAGCCTATTCTCTTAGCACCTCACTCTGAATCAAGCTTCTTCAAACTGCCTTTGTTTTGGGGAAAAAGCCATGTTCCATTTTTTTTTCCCCTCTGTGATTTGAAGATGGAATTGAGAATTTCCCCCTCTTTGAACTATGAATCTCCTCCAAGGAATCTATGATAACCATTAGCATATAAAAAAGCTACCACCATCATTCCTAGAGAAGTTTATCTTTCTCTTATCAGTGGGAGAACTGTGGGATATACACACTCATTTTACTCAAAATCCCTTTTCCTTGGGTAGTTTTTGACACGTCAGTCCCTTTGTAAGGACGTTTGTAACGCAGCGAAGTTTGATATTTTGTCAACTAAAATTTATGAATTACTCATCTGGAGCTTTCCTGTGTTGACGTCTGCGGGCAAGATCAGGTAATGACAAGACAAAACAGAGACTGGATTTGGCCACATGGTGAGGACCTACAGTACCACGTAAAAAGTCCTGGAATTTATCTCAGAGAAAATACATCTTTTGGGTAGGAGCGCTAAGTTTTAGACTAAAATCACTAACATAGCAAGATGGGAAGATGGGTTTTATTTTTTATTTTTTTATTTTTATTTTTTTTAAGATTTTATTTATTTATTTGACACACAGAGAGAGATTACAAGTAGGCAGAGAGGCAGGCAGAGAGAGGAGAGAGGAGGAAGCAGGCTCCCCGCTGAGCAGAGAGCCCGATGTGGGCCTCGATCCCAGGACCCTGGGACCATGAACTGAGCCGAAAGCAGAGGCTTTAACCCACTGAGCCACCCAGGCGCCCGGGAAGATGGGTTTTAAAAAGATATGTCAGAATTAGGAAGACGAGCTGTGGCCATGGGGATAGAAAAAGGTGACAGTTTCATTAAAAATAAAATTAAAATAAAATAAAATTAAAATTAAAAAAAAAAGAAAAAGGTGACAGTTTCAAGAGACATTTCAGAAAAATCACTGACAGGATTTCAGGTTAGTAAGGAAAAGGGAAGAATTATATTTTATGGTGAAAACTTAAGATATGGAAAGGAAGGGGAATGATTTGAGAGCAGAGAGGATGCTCTCAGGTGGAAGCTGCAAATGGTGCTGGAGCCTTGTCTGCAGTGGGCTGTATCTTCTGAGGTTCAGTGGAGCTCCCACAGACTCCTGGAGGAACAAATGGAAATTCTTGGTGACTGAGGCCACTCCCTGTTCTCTGCTTTGCAAAGCACTAGTAACTTAAGAAATTATCATATGACAACTGTTTGCAAGGCTACCTCCACCCTGTTTAGAAAAGGCTGCCTTGAAGGAGAAGAGAAATCATAAAGATCAGAGCAGAAATCAATGAAATAGAAACCAAAAGAACAGTGGAACAAATCAATGAAACTAGGAGCTGGTTCTTTGAAAGAATTAATAAGATTGATAAACCCCTGGCCAGACTTATCCAAAAGAAAAGAGAAAGGACTCAAATTAATAAAATCATGAATGAAAGAGGAGAGATCACAACCAACACCAAAGAAATACAAACAATTCTAAGAACATATTATGAGCAACTCTACACCAGCAAATTTGACAATCTGGAAGAAATGGATGCATTCTTAGAGAAATATAAACTACCAAAACTGAACCAGGAAGAAACTGAAGACCTGAATAGACCCATCACCAGTAAGGAGATTGAAGCAGTCATCAAAAATCTCCCAACGAACAAGAGCCCAGGGCCAGACGGCTTCCCAGGGGAATTCTACCAAACATTTAAAGAAGAATTAATACCTATTCTCCTGAAACTGTTCCAAAAAATAGAATTGGAAGGAAAACTTCCAAACTCCTTTTATGAGGCCAGCATTACCTTGATCCCCAAACCAGGCAAAGACCCCATCAAGAAGGAGAATTACAGACCAATATCTTTGATGAATACGGATGCAAAAATCCTCAACAAAATACTAGCCAATAGGATCCAGCAGCACATAAAAAGGATTATTCACCACGACCAAGTGGGATTTATTCCTGGGATGCAAGGTTGGTTTAACATTCGCAAATCAATCAATGTGATACAAGACATTAATAAAAGAAAGAACAAGAACCATATGATCCTCTCAATAGATGCTGAAAAAGCATTTGACAAAGTACAGCACCCTTTCTTAATCAAAACTCTTCATAGTGTAGGCATAGAGGGTACATACCTCAATATCATCAAAGCCATCTACGAAAAACCCACAGCGAATATCATTCTCAATGGAGAAAAACTGAGAGCTTTTCCCCTAAAGTCAGGAACACGGCAAGGCTGTCCACTATCACCACTGCTATTCAACATAGTACTAGAAGTCCTAGCCTCAGCAATCAGACAACAAAAAGAAATAAAAGGCATCCAAATCGGCAAGGAAGAGGTCAAACTCTCACTCTTTGCAGATGATATGATACTTTATGTGGAAAACCCAAAGGACTCCACTCCAAAACTGCTAGCACTCATACAGGAATTCAGTCAAGTGTCAGGATATAAAATCAATGCACAGAAATCAGTTGCATTTCTATATACCAACAACAAAACAGAAGAAAGAGAAATTAAAGAGTCAATCCCATTTACAATTGCACCCAAAACCATAAGATACCTAGGAATAAACCTAACCAAAGAGGCAAAGAATCTGTATTCAGAAAACTATAAAGTACTCATGAAAGAAATTGAGGAAGACACAAAGAAGTGGAAAAACATTCCATGCTCATGGATGGGTAGAATAAATATTGTGAAAATGTCTATGCTACCTAGAGCAATCTACACATTTAATGCAATCCCCATCAAAATACCAGCAATTTACTTCAAAGAAATGGAACAAATAATCCTAAAATTTATATGGAACCAGAAAAGACCCCGAATAGCCAAAGGAATGTTGAAAAAAAAAAGCAAAGTTGGCGGCATCACAATTCCAGATTTCAAGCTCTATTACAAAGCTGTCATCATCAAGACAGTATGGTACTGGCACAAAAACAGACACATAGACCAGTGGAACAGAATAGAGAACCCAAAAATGGACCCTCAACTCTATGGTCAACTAATCTTCGACAAAGCAGGAAAGAATGTCCAGTGGGAAAAAGACAGTCTCTTCAACAAATGGTGTTGGGAAAACTGGTCAGCCACATGCAGAAAAATGAAACTGGATCATTTCCTGACACCACACACAAAAATAGACTCAAAATGGATAAAAGACCTCAATGTGAGAAAGGAATCCATCAAAATCCTCGAGGAGAACACAGGCAGCAACCTCTTCGACCTCAACCGCAGCAACTTCTTCCTAGGAACCTCACCAAAGGCAAGGGAAGCAAGGGCAAAAATGAACTATTGGGACTTCATCAAGATTAAAAGCTTTTGCACAGCAAAGGAAACAGTCAACAAAACCAAAAGACAACTGACAGAATGGGAGAAGATATTTGCAAATGACATATCAGATAAAGGGCTAGTATCCAAAATCTATAAAGAGCTTCTCAAACTCAACACCCATAAAACAAATAACCCAGTCAAGAAATGGGCAGAAGACATGAACAGACATTTCTCCAAAGAAGACATCCAAATGGCCAACAGACACATGAGAAAGTGCTCAACATCACTCGGCATCAGAGAAATACAAATCAAAACCACAGCGAGATACCACCTTACACCAGTCAGAATGGCTAAAATCAACAAGTCAGGAAATGACAGATGTTGGCGAGGTTGCGGAGAAAGGGGAACCCTCCTACACTGTTGGTGGGAATGCAAACTGGTGCAGCCACTCTGGAAAACAGTATGGAGATTCCTCAAAAAGTTGAAAATGGAGCTACCCTACGACCCAGCAATCGCACTACTGGGTATTTATCCTAAAGACACAAAGGTAGTGATCCTCAGGGGCACGTGCACCCGAATGTTTATAGCAGCAATGTCCACAATAGCCAAACTATGGAAAGAACCTAGATGTCCATCAACAGATGAATGGATAAAGAAGATGTGGTATATATATACAATGGAATACTATGCAGCTATCAAAAGAAACGAAATCTTGCCGTTTGCAACGACATGGATGGAACTGGAGGGTATTATGCTGAGCGAAATAAGTCAATCAGAGAAAGACAATTATCATATGATCTCTCTGATATGAGGAACTTGAGGGGCAGGGTGGGGGGTTGTGGGGGGTAGGGAGGGAAAAATAATGAAACAAGATGGGATGGGGAAGGAGACAAACCATAAGAGACTTCTAATCTCATAAAACAAACTGAGGGTTACTGGGGGGTGGGAGGGTAGGGATAGGGTGGATGGGTTATGGACATTGGGGAGGGTTTGTGCTTTGGTGAATGCTGTGAAAGATGTAAGCCTGATGATTCACAGACCTGTACCCCTTGGGCAAATAATAAAAATAAAATTAAAAAAAAAAAAAGAAAGAAAGGCTGCCTTGAGAAACTTTTGGTAGTATCACTGCTAGAAGTTCAGGGCCTTTGCCTAGTGGAATTTATGGTCTCCAGTAGTAATCCAGAGATTCAAGAGCTATTCAAGTTTTCAAAAAGAAATATGGCACCTTAAAGAAAAAAAAAAGCAATTATTAACTGATGAAAGTAATAGAGAAAGAAAGTATGACTCCCTGTGATCAGCCTCAGATGGCATCAAACCCTGGGCCAACCCATAGCAAGCTTCATAAATTTAAAAATAATTTTCTAAATGTTTATAAATCCAATTTATTATGATCTTTTTCAAAAGGAAAAGTCACTGTATCTCCTGTTATTTAAAGTGATTGAATTAGATAAACTTAAGGAAAAACACCTGTCAATAGCCCCTGAGCCTTCTGCAATGTACCCTAAAAACATGAGAATTTCCTTTCCTCAGTAATTGACCTTCACTCTCATAATGGCATTATTCTTACTCTGAGAATCACCTCTTTCTGACCTGGGCTAAACTTAGCTCTTTGTTAGTCATTATTCCTTTGGTCAAGTTGGGGTTTTTGTTTGTTTATTTTGTTATCTTTTTCTTTATCTCTAGCACTCCCACCATCCCATTCATGTACTCCTCTCTATTCTCCCACCCCATTGGAGATTAAGTGTCCACACTTGGCCTGCACTTGGCCACACTTATGAATTTAATAGGCACGATGTGATATTTCACCTTCAATTTTGGAGGATATAGAGTTCTAGATGGATAACTTTGTTCTTCAGTGCTTTAAAAATGTCGTTCCATTTTTCTAGCTTGTATTATTTCTGATGAGTAGTCTGCAAACTTCCCTTATTTGTCTCTTCTTTTGTCTGGCTGTTGTGAATATTTAATCTTTAGCTCCTATTTCTAGTGACTTGAAAATTGATGTGCTTATCTTCCTTCGGGCTTGTAGAACTTCTTGGAGCTGTTGGTTTATAGTTTTCAAAAAACTTTACAATTTCTTGGCCATTATTTTTTCAAAAATTTTTTCTTTCTCCATCTCTTTTTTGGACTCCAATAACATGTGTTAGACTGCTGATTATTGTCACATAGGTCACTGAGTCTCTGTGAATTTTTTTCAGTCTTTTTCATCTCTATTCCTCAGTTTGTATAGCTTTCCAACCATCCTGTCCTATTCCCTTTACTGATTTTGAATATCCTGTTTCTGTAGCTCCAGCATCCTCTCAGACTCAATCTATGGCATCTTCTCCCCCACTTCCTCTAGATCCTCCGTATTGTTAATTTTTTTTTTTAATGACTGATTTGAGCATCATACTTTCTCTTCCTTCTATTCTCCCTCTTTGGTTTACTGACATCATTATCTTTGCTTAGTTTCTTGTTTCCCCAGCTAGGTTCCACAATATATGTTGCCAAAAATTAATTTTCCTAATGTAAAGGAAAGTTCCTATTTAAATTTATTTAAATTTAAAAATCATCCTTCCCTATTTAAAAATCATCCATTGGGACGCCTGGGTGGCTCAGTGGGTTAAAGCCTCTGCCTTCAGCTCAGGTCATGATCCAGGGTCCTGGGATCCAGGCCCGCATCAGGCTCCCTGCTCAGCGGGAAGCCTGCTTCCTCCTCTCTCTCTGGCTACCTCTCTGCCTACTTGTGATCTCTCTCTGTGTCAAATAAATAAAATAAATAAATCTTAAAAAAAATCATCCATGGTTCCTCAGAGCCTGTAGATGAAATAAAATCTTTAGTTTTTTATTCAAGGTCCTCCCCAATTTAGTCACAGGCTTGCTCTCTTATCATGTTTCTTTAGTACTCCCATTTATATATCCTAGTTTCAAGAAATTAAGAAATATTACTGAGAGCTTAAAATACATGTCCTGAAGCGTTCTCAAAGACCTCAGATTTCTTTCTTTGCTTTGTCCATTCCATTGCCTCTGTTTGAATGTCTATACCAATATTTCATGTGTCCAAACCCCACCTATCAATCAAAATTCACCTTGATGGCTAACTTCTGTATGAGATCTTTTTTTCCTCCATTTTAAAGTTTTCTTTCTGACCACTGACAGCTTTGGAAGTTGACCTATCCATATTTAGTTGGAACATAACCTTGCATTATAACCTTGCATTATAGTTATTTGCAAATGTATATTATATTCTTGCATGTTCTGATAAATTATTTTCCTAGAGGGAGGATTCACGTTCAACATTCTATCCTTTATATCCCTTGCATAGCACATTGTTGACTCTTGATAAATATTAACAGAATAAATATTTTACTTCTCTAAGCCCCATGATGCAGTCATATAACACTATAATTTTCACTGCAAATAAATATTGCTTACTAACAATCATTTACATCTAGTATTTTTTCCTTCAGTTTACTTAATATTCACAGATATTCATATTTATCATGGTGAAGTTATAATCTGACATTGCTCTCAATATGATCTTGTGTATTTTAAGAAGCTTGAAATAAAAACAATCAGAAGATCTGGAAGCCTGCAGGCTCTCTTCTTAATCATGTATCTTGGCACTGAGAGTTGCAATATGTTGCCACCTATTAATTAAATTTGTTCTCTGGTGAATTAGCCTAGAGAGAGAACATTTTCTTTAAAAAAAAAAAAATGAACCAAGTAGGATGAGGAGGATAATAAGTCTAGGAAACCACTCAGGTAATCAGAACCTGTGGCGTAGCAATGTTGGGGCCATACAATTTTCCCAGTGGCTGTGAGAAAACTTCAGGGAGGCATGGAGGCCAAGAAAAAACCCTACAAATTTGGCTGGAAGATCACCACTAAAACATTACACTGCTTCAAAACATATTAATGGATAATATTGAACCAATGAGTTTGATCAGAATGAGAATATTAGATACAGATGGAATTTTAGAGACCATCTAGATTCTACAATATCACTACTGCATACAGATCTCTTTGATATTCCGTTGACAGCTTTGGACCTCAATTCTGGAAAAAATGTACATACATACAAAATTAGCCTTAGGTCTAGACCTTTGATTCAGAACACATTTCCTCATTATAGGTAAAAACAATGCATTTCAGGAAGAGTTGGCAATTTGCTAAAAATCATAAAAAGAAAAATTAGTGACAGAGATGTAGTCACTGCAAAGTGTCTCAAGCCCCATCCTGGGTTTTATCTAACACATTTTCTCTCATGTGTAGTGTCCAACAAATAAAGTAGTTAATTTTACTTGAATAAAACTCATTTATCTTTTTGCTCTCTAGGAAGGAAAATGAAATAAAAATCTAATGTCTTTGGTGTGCCAAGCTGTGCCAGGTCCTTTCACATATGTGATTTTTACCTCTACAACAATGAAAGGTATTATTCTTACTTTATATTTAAAAAATCGACCTTGGGGCTCCTGAGTGGCTCAGTTGATTGAGTGTCCAACTCTTGATTTCAGCTCAGGTCATGATCTCTGGGTGGTAAGACTGAGCCCCACACTGGGTTTTGCATGATCAGCACAGAGTCTCCTTGAGATTCTCTCTCTCTCCCCATCCCACTCACATGTGCTCTTTTTCTAATAAATAAATAAATTCCTTAAAAAAAATAAAATAAAAAATGACCCTCAACAAAGCAGGGATAAAGGGAATATACCTCAACATCGGAAAGGCCATATATGAAAGACCCACAGCTAATATTGTCCTCAATGGGGGAAAAACAGAGCTTTTCTCCTACAGTCAGGAACAAAACAGGAATGTCCACTCTCACCACTGTTATTTCACATAGTACTGGAAGTCATAGCCTCAACAATCAGAATACAAAAAGAAATAAAATGAATCCAAATCGGCAAGGAAGAAGCCAAACTTTCACTATTCACAGATGACATGATACTTTATGTAGAAAACCTGAAAGACTCCACCAAAAATTACTGGAACTGATATATGAATTCTGCAAAGTGGCAGGATATAAAATCCACATACAGAAACATGTTGCATTTCTATACACAAATAATGAAGCAACAGAAAAAGAAATCGAGGAATTGATCCCATTTACAATTGCACAAAAAAACCATAAGATACTTAGGAATATTCCTAAACAAAGAACTAAAAGATATGTACTCTGAAAACTATAGGACAGTTATGAAAGAAATTGAGGAAAACACAAAGAAATGGAAAAATATTCCATGCTCTTGGAAAAACAGAGCTGGAGGCATCACAATTCCTGACTTCAAGGTATATTACAAAGCTGTAATCATCAAGACAGTATGGTACTGGCACAAAAACAAACACATAGATCAGTGGAACAGAATAGAAAACCCAGAAATGGACCCACAACTATATGGCTGACTAATCTTTGACAAAGCAGGAAAAAACATCCAATGGAAGAAAGTGTCTTCAACAGATGGTGTTGGGAAAACTGGACAGCAGCATGCAGAAGAATAAAACTAGACCACTTTTTTATATACAAAAGTAAATTCAAAATGGATGAAAGACCTAAATGTGAGATAGGAAAAAAAATTTATGTAGAAGACCGACCAACAGAATTAATCAGAAATGTCTGGATCTGTCCTTATCCTTTTGGCACAATTTTTCTAGTTATTATTCCAATCAAGTTTACCTACCTCTCCTCTCTTTGTTTAAAACCCCAGCCCCAAAGCTGACCACATAGCTGACAGAACCATTTTGGAGAACCATCTATCAATATATACCAAAAGTCTTAATATTTTGCTAGCATTTTGTCTCAATAATTCTTGTTTTACCAATTTATCCTAAGAAAATTATTGCACAACATCATAAAATGTACCGTGATTTATGTTTAAAATTGTTTATTATGATATAAAAGCTATAGGACAAAATATCTAGCAATAGAAAAGTATGTATGGCATGTTTATGCAACATAAAAGATGAAGCTATTAAAAATGTTGTAGACATATTTATTGGCACAAAAACAGGTCTGTGGTATAATTTTTGAACTGAATGTTATTGTATTGATTGGCTTATTTTTCTCACTATTTTAAAGTATATATATATATGTATATATATATATATATATGTGTGTGTGTGTGTGTGTGTGTGTATTTTTCCCACTTTCTTTTATTTTATTTTACCTACTTTCTTATTGACACATGTCAATTTTTTCCTTCCTTTTTTTTTCTTGACAGTGTTATGATCCTTGCTTACATCCTTTTAAGACTCCAGACAACAGGGATTTCTGGGTGGCTCAGATGGGTAAGTGTCTGCCTTCAGCTCAGGTCATGATCCCAGGGTCCTGGGATCGAGTCCTGCATCCATCTCCCCACTCAGTGGGGAGTCTGTTACTTGTGCTCTCTCAAATGAATAAATAAAATCTAAACAAAAAAGACAGAGAAAGAGAGAGAGAGAGTCCAGACAACATCTTCACGTTAGATACTTCTCTTCTATATCTTTCTTCTTCATCCAAAGGAGGAGTGATCTATGTTTTTTCTTTCCATCTTTTGGGAACCTTTCTTACCTGGCATGTTACATTCTGCCTACACTATGATCACAGTAAACCCCATGATCTAGGTCAGTCAGTTTAGCTCTTGAAATGTAAAGGAGAGATTGTAAAACTAGAAACTCTTTTCCTCAGTCAACAAACCTTGACTTTTTTTTTTTAAAGATTTTATTCATTTATTTGACAGAGAGAGAGAGAGAGAGAGAGAGAGAGAGGGAGAGGGAGAGGGAGAGGGAGAAAGAGAGAGCACACATGTAGGTGCTGAGAGAGAGTCACTGACCAGAGAGCCTGATGCTGGGCTTGATCCCAGGACCCTGGGATCATGACATGAGCTGAAGGGAGATGCTTAACTGACTGAGCCACCCAGGCACCTCTGAACCTTGACTTTCAAGACAAATTCTTTGCTGTGGAATCAGTAATTGGGTGATGGGCATTGAGGAGGGCACTTGAAGTAATGAGCACTGTGTGTTGCAGGCAAGTGATGAATCACTACATTGTACCTCTGAAACTAATAATACAGTATATGTTAATTAAACTGAATTTAAATAAAAAATTTAAAGAAAAATTTACATCTTTGAAAAAAATTATATTTTTGAACTCAAAATCTGAATATTGTCTTTCTTTCCCTTTATATATTACCATAAAATTCTATTTTTCCCCAAATCAATGGATGCCTCTAGATGAATAAAAAAAGCATACCATATATTTTTAAAATGTTACCCTTATTAAATATTAACATTATAGCTTAATTTCAAAAAGGAAAAGGACCTTTATAATGAGTTTTCCAATATAAGAACATGTTATATCTTTTAAATCACTTAAGTCTTATATTTCAAAAAATGTTTTTTCATAAACATCTATACATTCATGATTACGTTATTACTAGGTAGTTCAAAGTAGTGGTTGGTATTTTAACTATGATTTTTTTTCATTTTATTTTAAAATTTTTGACAGTGGTTAGAAAAGCAATTGATTTTGTAAGTTGATCTTATGTATAAGCTACTTTGTTGCAATATTTTACCTTTTCTTATCTTTCTCTTGGAGGTGGGGAGTGATTCTTGTATGTCCTTGTCAGCAAATAGTGACAGGCCTATCTCTTCTTTTTGAGTATTCATTCCTCTTATTTCCTGTGTGTTTTGTATTAGTTGAACCTTAAAGAAAGTGTTAGAATATATCATTGATACAGGATACCCCTCTCTCTATTTCTCTAACTTAACTGTGAATGCTTCTAATATTTTGCCATTAAGTGCAATGTTTCTGCTAGATACCCATTCAGGCTATAAGATTTTCTTTCTGTTCCTAGTGACTAGTGGTTTCATTAATTATTTATGTTTTTATCAGGAATGGGTGACATTTATTATTGAGATGATCATGCCTTTTTCCTCCTTTAATATTTGATCTAGTGAATTATATGGATTAATTTTCCAATGCTGGAAACTTCTTATATTCTTCAGCAAGTCCTACTTGTCATGGTATATTACTAGACTTAATTTGCAAATACTTTAGTATTTTGTATCATAGTGTTGGTTGGTGACACTGGTCTATAGTTGGGAACTTGTCCATCAATTTCTATGCTTTGGAATAGTTGTAACATAAGAATTACTTTTCCTGGATGTTTTGGCACAATACAATGCCAAGGGAGAAAAGCAATTTATAGTCCATTATGTACAATATGATCTGTTTTTGAAAATATAAATACATGTATGAAAAATCTGGATGAATATTTCAAAGGTCAATAATATTTCCACAGAACTAATTATGGTTATTCTTTTCTTTTCTTTTTTTTTTTTTTTTTTTTTAAAGATTTTATTTATTCTTTTGACACAGAGAGAGAGATTACAAGTCGGCAGAGAGAGAGAGAGGAGAGAGAAGGAAGCAGGCTCCCTGCTGAGCAGAGAGCCCGACGTGGGCCTCGATCCCAGGACCCTGGGATCATGACCTGAGCCGAAGGCAGCGGCTTTAACCCACTGAGCCACCCAGGCGCCCTCTTTTCTTTTTGCTAAACTATAATTTTTTACTTGTTTATAGTGGATAGGAATTTTGGGGGAAAAATAGGGGCATGAAATTGTATATATATACAAAAGCATATAGGAAGCAGTGACTAGAAATCACTTAGTCTGGTTATATGTTCCCAGGCCCTCTAAAAAAGTACACCTTGCACTGTTGGTTTGATTTTTCTGTGCCAAACCCTCCTGGTTCCCAGGTAACACATCCCTATTTCTAGAACTTTCTCTCCATATTTGTACTCATTTCCAACTTTTATCCTGGCTCTTCCCACTGTAACCTTTTCATAGACCTTCTAATAATACTGTCTTCACAGATACTATAACCTGTTCTTCCTGATCTGGGGGCATCCTTTGTATATGCAGTGCCTCCTATCCCCCCTCATCTTTCCATGGCTTTTCTCACATCATCAAAACCATACTTTGCCTCTGGTTTAGTTGACGACACTTGCTCTGCTAAAGGGAAGGGGGTTAATGAAGAGTTTCTGTGTTCCTTTTCCTTGGGTTTCTTGCAGGCTATTCCAGATACCAACTTGCTTCATTTAGATACGCGAAACATGAGGATTCTGCACTGGCCGCTAGCTGAAATTTACTTTTATTTTTGACTTGACAACAAAAAAACAATTTTCCCAAGTGAATCTACTGACTAAGGATGAAGTAGTTACAGATTTCCTATTTATGCTCTTTCCAAAGTTTTCTCTTATATTTTAGAGTTAGGGTTCTCAGCAGTTTCCACAGCCATTTAGAAATAACCTAAGGCAGCAAACATCATCCACTTGAATAGCCTGAACTAGCTTGGGCTGGAGCATATTGCAGCTTGGGGAATCCTCCTAATCATGTCTATTCTTTATAGGCTGCGGATAGTGCCTGATAAGTAGTCTCAGAATGGCCAAAGCAGCAAACACACCGCCACTAAGGAATCTCCTTGGTCAAAATGGTGTTTTTTCCCATCAGAGCACTTTTGCAGGTCTAACAAAGGTGTCTGCCTAGAGGTATGAGAAATAGGTCTTCCCTTCCCTCTACTCGTTTGCCATAATGTAGTTTTAGTTTCTGTTTATGTCTTATCTTTAAGGACCCTCCTCTGAAAACTATGAAACTAGTCTTGATCAAGTGGTTAAGCGGTTGTAGATTCTTGTGAGATTTCCAGACAAAGTCTTCCCACCCAGGATCATTAGTCTCACCTGGATGGGTTTCCAGAGTGACCATATTTTTTAGTGGTTAGGACTAGGGAATTTGGACTAGGTTGCCTGGGTTCAACATGGGCTCCACAGATTTAATCATGTTTACGTGAGCAAATTCATCCTCCTCACTCCTTTTCCTATTCTGTAAAATTGGGGGAAATAATGGCTTTAGGTTGTTGGGAAGAATAAGTGAGAATGTGAATATTAAGCTCTTAGCAGAGTGTCTGGCTGTGGCAAGTCCTCAATAAATGCTATTATTATGGTTTGAAATGTGCTTGAGACAATGCTCAGAACCAGTGGCTGCTGGCTCTGGGGTTTGCTTCCCATCTTCATTGCTTGCACTATTCAAATACATCTTCTTTGTCCATTGAGTAACACCACACCTGGTCCACAGGTGCAGTTTTGCTCTCCATAGCAACTCCTATTTTTTTTTTAACAACTATGCTGATGACATAGACAGAACATTCTGTCCTTGTGGTTCGCCAGCCTCCTTATTGGCAAGGATCTTCTCTCCCTCTTGTGCCTTGTTATTTGTGCTTAGGGCCACAGTCCAGCTCTCATTATCTCTTTTATTCCCCAAAGATTTATTTATTTATTTTAGAGAGAGAGCACACGAGGACAGAATGTTCTGTCTATGGGGGAAGGGGAAGAGGGAGAGAATCTCAAGAGGACTCCCTGCTGAGCACGGTGCCCAGCATGGGGC
The DNA here is from genome assembly GCA_002007465.1 of Ailurus styani. Lineage (NCBI taxonomy): Eukaryota > Metazoa > Chordata > Mammalia > Carnivora > Ailuridae > Ailurus > Ailurus styani. The sequence goes on from LNAC01000225.1 coordinate 1,916,530, forward strand.
CTGATCCCACAACCCATGAAATCATGACTTGCGCTGAAACCAAGAGTCAGATGCTTAACAGACCGAGGCAACCAGGCACCTATCTCCTTCCCTTTTAAACTGTTCATTGATGCTCACTTCTTAATACAACCTGTGCCCTTTCTCCTAACTTTCTAACGTGCCCTCACTACAATAGTCGTTGGACCTCACCAAATCCTTTCCAATGCCACATCCTTTCATTTTCCATCACTGAGCTCTTCCTCTGTTCTCCTGTCTCTGTATTCAGCGTAGGGTTCATGATCTTTCATTACAGACTTGCCCTAATCCATCTTTTCTCCCATTGCACTTACTCCCAAAAATGTCAGCTCTTAGACCATCCAACTTCTAGTCTTCAGTGCTCAGAAAACCTTAATGGAAAGAAAGAAAGTTGAGATAACTAGGGTAAACAAGAGAAAGCAAAACTCTCCCCCTGTGAGGGAGGGTATTTCAGATGACCTTGCTACAGGCTTTTCAGAGATATATGTATATTCCCTAAACGACCCAAGTTCCTATTTTATCCTAAAACCTAAGCAAAAGAGTTGATTTATGCCTGATTGTTTATTTATGCTATGGTTTATTTTTTTAAATATAGCCGTGTGGAATAAGCCAGACAAAATTGACTTTAGGAAGTTGTGCATTTTTATCTTTAGAATAATTGTTTTTCTTTGTTTAGCTCCTTATAGTGGAGAATCTGCATCCTAATATTAGAGCAATGTTAATGCCTATATATATTATATATACACATATATATGTGTAAAAATTCTGGTAATCTAGTATGATAGTCTTAGGGTTGCTTACTCATAGCATTACTTGGAAATGATTTGAATCTTGGAAAATTATGAAGATGTTTGTAATTTTCTAAACCTCTGGAGCTAAAATTTAAAATGTAAATTTTATGAGATTAGACTTCAAAAGACTTTACTACAATATCATACTTACCAATTATGGGGGGGGTGACTATACAATGTTTTGCATAACTACATCTTAGTTCTTTTTAAAATATTCCAAAAAGCCATTTGAAAAATATGTGTGTGTGTGTGTGTGTGTGTGTGTGTGTGTGTGTGTGTGTGTGTGTAGACAATATTAGTGAGGAAGTCAGAATATTTCTTATGGGAAAAATAAATTTAGAGCAACAAATAATATTGTTTACTGTGTGCCAGGTCCAGATTTCTCACAAAATTTTGAAAAAAGCTAGATCTAGCATTTTTTTTTTAATAAAGAAGATAAGGCTTGAGGTTTTTTTTTTCTTTCCATGCAAGCTTGCTTTCTAAATCCCAGTCATGATATTTTTTTTAAGGCACTTTTCAAATACTGCATAAATGGCTCGCTCTGTGCTGAGCTGTAGAATGAGGGCAGGTCAGCAGGAGACCCGTGTTTCGCAGAACCCAAATCAATCCACCTGCCTTTGTTAAGAACTTTTATTATCCACAAAATTTATCTTGGGCACTTTCTTTGCTAGGTAAATTCATCACTCTGTTTACTTAAGAAATGAAAAAGCTGAAACAATATTCTTTGACAGCTCTTTTATGAATACAGTTAGTACCTTTCACAAAAAAGAATTTAATTTGGGTGGTTCTGTCACTGCCAGCAGAGAAGAGAAGGGGAGATTAAGCGAAAGAGAGTGGTAAGAGAACTGACTGCAGGAGGGAAGAGCAGTACAGCGTCTACGGTAAACTGCCCCCCCATCCACAGAGGATGTGTTCTGAGACCCCCAGTGGATGCCTGAAACCGCAGGGAGCAGAAAATCCTACATATACTGGTTTTTCCTATACTTACATACTTACAATAAAGTTTAATTTATAAATTGGGCACAGTAAGAAATTAACAAGAAGTAATAAAATAGAACAATTATAACAATATGCTGAATAAAAGTATGTGAACACGGTCTTTTCTCTCTCTCTCAAAATATCTCTGTGTAGCGCACTTACTCTTCTCGTTGTGATGCTGTCAGATGATAAATACCCACCCAGTAAGACAAGTGAGGTGAGCGAGTGGGCGCTGTGACCCGGATGCTGCGACGTGGGTGGGCGTTGTGACGTGGGCGCTGCGACGTGGGCGCTGTAACGTAGCATTAGGCGACCACCCACGTTCTCTGACTTCTGGTGATTGGTCAGAAGGAGGAGCCGCTGCTAGGTGACCACAGGTGGCTGTGGGTATCCGAAACCTCTGAGAGCAAAAGCAAAACCGCAGCTGGGAGGGAACTGCTGCTATTGTGTGCCTAACAGCATGCTCGGAGCCTTAGCAAACGTGGAAGCAGTAAGAGGCTTCCCCGCCTGATAGATGGAACTTCATCTCCCGGGGCCACCATGCACAGGTAAGCAATGAGGCCATGCCTCTGGTGATTCTTGTTCTTTGTTTGGTTTTGGTTTTTGGTTTTTGGTTGTTTTTTATCAGTGCTGTTTTTGCCCACACAGTCTCCTGCAGCTTATCACATTCAGTCAAGCCAGGGAACATCACTGCTTCATTGACCTCCATGTCCCCAGCACCTAGCCTGATGGGGGCTCAAATGTGTGTTGGATAATGAACTGATAAATAAAATAACCAGAGGCATCCGAGTGGAGACTTGCCGTGAGGAGTTACATAAACAGAATTTAAAAGCGATCTGGGTAAAGAAGTGAGTTTCGGAGTCTGTCAGGATTTTGCAGTTTGAAGTAATTTCCATGTGTGCTGTTGGTACAGACTGAAGACAATGCCGGTACCTTTAATCCAACTTCATTCTGCACTGTCCTTTGTATGGTCCTCCGTGTTGTTCACCAATTATTCAAATTCTTCCCATTTGGACATATGTCATGTGATTATTTCTAGCTAGTGAGTTTGAGTGGAAGTGACAGATGTCGCTTTCAAGTAGAACAGTTTAACTGGTAAGGTAAGACTCTCCTCCAGAGCTCTGTTTTCTTTAGCCACAGTTACTGGCAGTGTTTTCCATAGCAACTAATCTATCAACCTGGGCCCCCAAGCACACATTGGAGAATAGAGTGGAGGTCCCAGCTGACTTTCAGTGACATGTAAAATGAGCTAGAAACAAACATTTGTTGTGCTAAAGCTCTGAGATGTCGGTGGTGTTTTACTGTAAGATAATGTAACCTATCTTGATTGATATACTTCCCCATCTGAAATCCATAAGTAGGCCTCCCCCAAATTTTCCTGTGTCTTCATCCTTGCTCTCTGTGTTTTCCTTACCTGACTTATTCTTTCCTTTCTCTCTGCTTACTAAAATCCTAACACTTCTTTATTTTTTTTTTTGAGATTTTATTTATTTATTTGAGAGAGAGAGGGAATGAGAGAGAGCGAGCATGAAAGGGGAGAGGTCACAGAGAGAAGCTGAGCAGGGAGCCTGATGTAGGACTTGATCCGGGGACTCCAAAATCATGATCTGAGCTGAAGGCTCTTGCTTAACCAACTGAACCACCCAGATGCCCCCAACCCTTCCTTAAAGACCCAACTAGAGAGAGTCCTACCTCCTTCAAAACTTTTCATGACCATTTCAGTACTCAGAGCTGGGTCCTTCCTCTGAGTTCCTGAAGCCCTGTTTATAGTGCTGTTTGTTTCTTATCTATTGCTTTGCATGATAATTTTTTAAATGAGCACATATGTCCCCACTTAAATACAAAACCCTGAAACCATCTGACATCATATTTATCATTCATTGAATCCCCTCAAAACCCTCTTAATGTGAATGGATTACCCACAGCATTAATGTGTTCATTTAACCAGTCTGCCAACAAATATTTAATAAATGCCTACTACGTGTGTGGAAGAGACTGGTTAGTTGTTAAACCTTTCTGTTTTTCCTCCTGTGCACACAGCTAGATGACATTTCTAAGTCTCTCTTGTAGTTTCATATAATCGTGTGAGTTTGGGCCAATGAAGTGGGGGTAGAAAAATGTTGAATGAGTTCTCTCTTGACATATCAAAGTCTCTTGCTTTCACTATCTTTTTCTTTCTTTATTGATTCTGGGACGTGCTTAGAATTGACATGCTAATGATAGCAGAGCCTCTATCAGCCTGAGTCCCTGAATGACTATGTTGGAAAGAGCCACCATCTGTCCCATTGATCTACTACTTGGAATTTGAGTGAATAAAACTTCCATTGTTGTAAACCATTGAGGATTGGGATTTTATCTGTTATAGCTGCTAGCATTATCTTAACAAAGAGATTTGAGAGTGAGGGATTGTCATTTTAACATCATGGTCAGGGTGTTCTTATTAAGAAGGTAACATCTGAGCAGACTTTTAAGAGCAGATGGTGGGAGCCATGTGGATACATGGAGAAAGAATGGTTTAGGCAGAGAAGACAATGTGCAAATGCCCTGTGTTTCCCTGGCAAGGTCAAAGGATAGCAATTACCGCCATATGACTGGAGCAAAGAATGGTGGATGAAAAAAACTAGAGGGAAGGTATTGCCAGGTTTTTGAGGGTTTGAGGGCCTTATGATACTACTCGAGGCAATAGACCTAGTCTTGTACCTCAAACAACCATTATCTTCTTTTCCCCAAGCCCATGTTAAATTATATAACTGCTCTTGAATATCTTTTCCTAAAGCAACTGTGATATAAATGAAGTGTTCTGATTATAGTCTTCCGCACCATACTTTTAAACTTCAAATTCCATCTTAATATTCCTTTGCAGGTACAGCAAAATTCATGTGCCCCATGTAGGTTCAGAAGAAAGAGTTCGTGCAGCTTGCCAATCCTTATAAATCAGGCCACAAGCACAACTAAATCATGACTTTTTCTACAAGAGCACAGAAGAACTTTTAATCAGTCCATACTTCATAGAAGCTCATAGGATGCTAGTGATTGCTGTCAGCTACCAGTGCAATGGGAGGTCAACCTGAGATGTCTCAATATTTTATTCTACTCTGGAATTTGTTCCAACAGTTGTCTCTCCAGGTAAGCTTCAGGTCAAAAAGATAACTAAATAGCTTTTCTTTCATTCTCTAAATATAATTAAGTTATGAGGTTTGCGAGACATGGCTATTAGTATGTTCATTTTCTCTTACCTTAATATCTGAATAGCATTAAGCTTAAATGGTTTCTTTTACTGTAGTTAGTAAATGACCAGTAGTAGAATAATGAATGAGCAAATGCCACAGAGAAAGTTTATGAAAGGAAAAAGTAATATGCCTAGTGGATATGTGGAAAATATTTAATTAACCCAGAAATAAAAACTGTATGGGTATACCATTTTTTAGAATTTATTGCATTGGTAAAGTTTTAATAAAATAAATCATAATGCTCCTTTTCTCAAACATAAAGGAAAACTTGCTCTATCGTACATTAGTGGTATGTTGTAATAGAAAAAAAATTAGAGAACAATTTTGCAATATATATTGGAATCCTTAAAAGTATATGTATTTCCTAGCTCTGCCCATGAGAGAGTTTAAGATTAGTAATACCCTAGTGGCAACAAACACATCCCATTCCCAGATCTTGGTTACTAAATACAATTCTCCAGTTAAAGGAATTAAGAGAAATGATTGATTGTAGGGGCTGGGTGTGGAAAATACCAAATAAGAACCCTGGGACATCTTATAGTGCCAAAAGTAAGGAAGGATAAATGAAAAGCAGGAGCCAGACAGAGAAAGACAAATACTCCATGGTAGCACTTACATGTAGAATCTAGGGGGAAAAAAAAGTCAAATTCATAGAAACAGAGGGTAGATTGGTGGTTGCCAGAGACTAGAGGGTAAAATAGGAAGAGGTTGGTAAAAGAGTAAACTTTCAGTTATAAGTTGAATGAGGTCTGAGGTTCTATTTTATGGCATGGTGGCTATAGTTGATAATATTGAATTATGTAATTGAAATTTGCTAAAGAATAAATCTTAAGTGTCTTTACCTCTTTCTCCAAAAAAGCTACTATGTGAGCTGATAGATGTGTTCATTAACTTGGTAGGAATCCTCTGATTATGTGTATGCATATCAAATCATCATGTTGTACATGTTAAATATATTACAATTTTACTGGTGAATTATACCTCAGTAAAGCTGGAAAAACAGTCTGGCCAATCTGAAAAAGTTGGCCAAACCTAGAATGGTATGAGGGAGAAATAAATAAATGATGTATTGAATTATAACCCAAAGAATAAAACAAATGTCCATGAATCCATACTGATGTAAATCAATCACTCAATCAATCAATGGGAGAGAGGAAATCTTTCTTACAGAACAATTCCAAAGAATTTATGGAGGTACTATCTCCTTTGAGAGATAGAGCTTAATGTCCCTTCCCTTGAGTGCTGACTGGACTCTGTGATTTTCTTGCAAAGAATGAAGTATGGAAAAGGAAAAATAGTAACTTTACAATGGAGACATCTGGCAGACACCTCTTCAACCAAGTGGTCAAGATTAACATCACCAGAAATAAATCCTAACGACATCACATACTCTCTGATAGGATGCAATGAGAAGGGTACCTTACCTCTCTGGTATTGTTCCCTGAAACTCATAATCCCAATCTAATAATCATGAGAATACCCCAAATGAGGGACATTCAACATAATACTTCACAAATACCCTTCAAAAATACCAAGGTCTAGGGGCACCTGTAAGCGTCTGCGTTTGGCTCAGGTCATGATCCTGGGGTCCTGGGATCGAGCCCTGCATCGGGCTCCTTGCTCAGTGGGGAGTCTGCTTCTCCCTCTCCCACTCTCCCTACTTGTGTTCCCTCTCTTGCTGTCTCATTCTCTGTCAAATAAATAAATATAATCTTTAAAAAAACCCAACCAAGTTCTTGTAAAACAAGGAAAGCCTAAATGTCACAGAACTGAGGAGACAAAGCAGACATGATGACTAAATGTAATATAGGATCTTGTACTGGATCCTGGAGCAGAAAAGGGCTTTATCAGAAGAACTGGTGCAATCTAAATAAAGTCTAAGGTTTCATAAAAATAATAATAATAACAATAAACCGAAACACAAAAAAATCCTTTAAGCAAACACGATCACTCATAGGCATTTATGCTGTGGAAGTAATTATGGTGTGTGTCAGTGGCTCTCAAAGTTCAGCCTACAACAGAACCACCTGGAAGGACTGTTCTAACCAGACTGCTGGGCCCCTCTCCCAGAATCTTAACTCAGTTCTGGAGGGTGGAGGGAAGTAGGAGTGCTGGTCTTGCAACTTGTTTCCAGATGCTGCTGCTGCCCTGGTCTGGAAACCACACATTGACAATATTGACATTTGCAGATGCTTCCTACAAGGATGTTTACTGTAACTATCTCTTGAATTATATAATTTTTGTTTTATTATCTTTTCATTAATGTCTTTACATCTTTAAAAATGTTCTTAGAGATTTCAAACGTTTCCATAATACGTATATGTTGCTTTTGTAGTAAAAGAAAAATATACTTTTAAGTTAAAAATGTAGCACTTTTTTACATGAGATTCTTATCCTGAAATGAGCTTTTTGCATTCTTGAGGGCAGATTGATGCACAAGAAATGCTATTGGTGGCTGCTTTTAAAAAATTAATATTCAATTTATTAAAGTGAAAAATTGAAAAACTTAGTTTTCCCTTAAGCTTTCAAGTTCAACTTTAAAAATAGTATTATTGTATTTATAAATCTAGTAACATTTAACAATCACTTCCAAGAAAACTTTGATTAATCTTTTTACATTCTCCTAAATATTCTGTTTCATTTACAAACTTGGCTAAACTCTCCTAAAATGTTTTAAACTTCATTTATAAATGTAACATAATAGATTCTGTTTTCACATATTTTAAATAAATGTTCAGCAATCAAAATTTTCCCATGTACTTTGATGTTGCATATTAATCTATTAAATTATATTTTAAAAATATAGAGAATCTAGAGAATATAGAGAATATAGAGAATTTAAAAATGTCCTAATATTATTTACAAACTTAGCCAAAAACTCATAATGTTCAACTTAAAATTCCAAATCTAAATTCAATGACTCAGTTATATGTGTTACATCTTACTTGTAAGACTAATGTTTCAGAATTTCAAAATGTCAAATTTTAAAAAATATGACAGTTATTTTAAATGCCAAACCCAAGATTATTCCTAATCCTAAAAACTGAAAATAAATGATCCGTTCTCTGGGTCTAATTTATTTCTTCCTGTAAGTACTATTATGAGCTGAATTTTATTACCTCCAAATTTAAATATTGATGTTATAACTTTCAGTACCTCAAATGTGACCTTGTTTGGAGATAGAGCCTTTACAGAGGTGACAAAGTTAAAATGGGTCTGGGGTAGGGGGTGGTACCATAAGAAGGCAGAGAGGAGTCCACGTTGACTGTTTCAGAAGTTAGAGCTGATAAACTGAAAGCTAATAACTGAAAGGAAAACAGTATGAGGAGGTAAAAATAACTTAACTCCTCATGGGAAAAGAGACTGTGTTAATAGGGAAACACCCTAGAGAAGTTATACATTCATCCTTTCTCACCATTAGAAATACATTTGTGGGCGCCTGGGTGGCTCAGTGGGTTAAAGCTTCTGCTTTCGGCTCAGGTCATGATCTCAGGGTCCTGGCATTGAGCCCAGTGTCAGGCTCCCTGGAGGGAGCAGGGGAGCCTGCTTCCTCCTCTCTCTCTGCCTGCCTCTCTGCCTACTTGTGATCTATCTCTCTCTGTGTCAAATAAATAAATAAATAAATCTTAAAAAAAAAAAGAAGAAGAAGAAATACATTCCCTTGGGATCAGTGATAAGGTCTAGCAGAGTCCGCTGCTAGCCAGTTCATAATCCTTGAGTAGGATGGACAAGACACTTAGTTTGTCTGGTCTTCAGCTGCCGTATTTATAAAATGAGGACAATAGTTGTAGCAAACACTGTGCATCTTTGCACCTCACCCCCATATCTTTTGGGAACTCACTATTCCCCCAGGACTTCAGAAGGCAAGCACCTTTAGCTTCCTGCCTGAGGGCTTTCTGTGGCCACCCAACTGTTAAAAGCCAGTGAGTTAAGGCTTCCAGGAAAGCTTTCAACTATTAACTAATGGGAGTTAGTGGGTATATACCCCTGCTAGCTCATCCCAACTCAGATGTGCTCTACATAGTCTCCCAGAATCTCCCATGGATTGGATCACAGTTCCCCCCAGTGGTAATTCACTCATCAACGTCCCTTTAATTCGTTTTACTTCCCCACTTACCTAAGAATCCTGCCTAGAAGTACCTCCCAAAGAAACTGTGCACTCAAATTCTTGATATGAGGTCTGTATCTGTGAAACCCAATCTAAGACAGTAAAGTACAACTTACAAGATTATGTCAGAAGAGAGAAAACTAAGGTTGGATATTTTGGGAGAATTGAGGAGGCAGTCTTCTATTGTGTAGTGGAAAGGACAGTGACCTTGGAGTCAGAAAACCTGGATAGTCACCCTGGCTCTAACCCATATTAAATGGTAAATTTTGAAAAATGGAGGTAATAAGTGATAATAAAATGAGATAATCCATGCGGAAATGTCTAGTACTTAGTAGGTACTCAAGAAGTATTAATCCTCCTTCTCTTTGTTCTTATCTTCATGTTATTAGTACAGAGTTGGAAAGACAGTGAGATATCATAGATAAAAGCTTTGTGTCAGACTGGCTCAAGTCTGACTCCATGAGCATATGGTCTTGGGCCAGGTACTCAATTAGAGAAATAGTAGCTTTTTCTCTCTTCCACAACTAGGAATATAAGGCCTTCATCTTAAAAAGATGGAGAGGACTTATCCTCACTAACAGATGTCCTAAATGTTTATAATATAATCAGAACTACAATTTGGAATTAAAATATTATATAACATGATTCTCACTCATCTCCAGTCAAAAGCTACTTTAAAATTGTGGGAAATGTAAAGTATTGGAACATAAATCCATTGCAGTCTAGTTAGTGTGAATTTGAATGTTAGCTGCCATACATCATTCTTTTGAAACCGATTTGTCAAGACTTGTATCTCAGTGGAATCAACTATATTTGATAATGTTGAATTGGCCATAGCCATATTGTGCGTGCAAACATTCACACACTTACACATGTACTTGTTTACTGATTTAACGTGTATATGACTGTTTCTCAGACAGTTTTTGTTGGTCACTTTAGCCCCAAAGATTCAAACAACTTTGCCCAATTAACCAGAACTTAATTATATTCTTCACTTATCTCCATTGGAGATAGAATTAAGATTATGATTATTATTTTTTTTTACCGAATTATTTCAGGATAGTCTTTTTTTTTTTTTTTAATCGGTGCTCATCACAAGTGCGTTCCTTAATCCTTGTCACCTATTTCATCCTTTCCTCCTACTCCTGTCCCCTCTGGTAACTATCAGTTTGATAGAATTATTATTAATGCTGAGTTTTAAAATAGTTCATTCACTGAGATAAGCAGTGTGTTCATAATAAAGAAACATCATTTATCTTACCTATTTAAGCCAATTTTAATATGGATCTAGAATTTTTAGCCTTAACTTTGTTTGCCATACTCTTCATTAAGAGGAGGACTTTGAGAAAATCAAAACCTTAATGTGACAGTGATCTCTACAAATTTAACGTTAAGGCATCACCTGCTCATGGAAAATTAAAGTATTTAAACAATAATAAACACTTATGAAAGAGCACTTACTCTATGTCATTTACTAAGTACTTTATGTACAATATACCATTATAGTCTCATTAGCAGTGTATAGTTTGAGGTCGTCTGCCTTTTTCAGTTAAGGAAACTGAGCCTTAAGGAAGAGATAGTTTGATAATGGCCTTGAACTAATTTGTGTTTGAATGGGGATTTGGACTTGGTGCCTGACTTCAAAATGTGTGCACTTAACTAAAAGGCTATAATGATTCATGACTACAGAAAATTTTACCTGAAATTGCAAGGGTCTCACAATCTTCTAATCTTTTGTCTGAGTCCCTGAACTCTGGGTTAAGTACTCTTTATTATGGTTTCTGCCACCTGTTTAAGCCTGCAGCTTCTTACCTTTCCCAGAGTTTTATCCCTTTATTAAAAATCGCTTTTCCCTTACATCAACAAATCTGAGACAAAGACTCTGAATAAGGGCCTCGTCTTCTTTCCAGCTTCATTCCCTTATGGTCCTTCTCCACTTCACACCTACACAATCAACCAAACAGAACTTCTTACTATTGCCCCTGTGTTTGTTTCCTAATGTTGTCCTTAAAAATAGTACCACAAACCGGGTGACAAAAAGCAGAAATGTATTGTCTCACAGTTATGCGGGCTGGAAGTCTGAGACCCAGGTGCTAGCAGTGTGGTCACAACTCTGAGGGCCGTGAGAGAGACAGAATCTGACCTAGTCCACTCCCCAAGCTTCTGTAGCTGCTGGCAATCCTGGGTGTGCCTTGGCTTCTATTGCATTTCCCTGATATCTGTCTTCATCCCAACAGTGTTCTCCCTGTGTGATTGTTTTGTCCAAATTTCCCCATTATATAATGCGTACCCCGCTCCAGTATAATCTCAACCTAAATTAACTAAATACATCTGCAATGACCCTCTTTTCAATTACGGTCACTTTCTGTGGTACTGAGGTTAGGACTTCAACATATGAATTGTGGGGGGACACAGTTCAACCTATAACACCTCCCGATATGCCAAGTGCTTCTGTTTTTTCAACCCCAGAAAAAGCTGTTCTAGACTCTTCTTCTCCTAATTCTTTATGGTGAATTCTCAACCGTTAAGCCATCTCAAATGTAAATTAGCTTATGAAGATTAACTCCCCCACATAGTTGGTTGTCCTCAAACCTAGAGGATGTACTTCCTGATGTGTATAGCCCCCGTCACATGTGGGATTTTTTTTTTTTAAGATTTTATTTATTTATTTGACACAGAGAGAGAGAGAGATCACAAGTGGGCAGAGAGGCAGGCAGAGAGAGAGGAGGAAGCAGGCTCCCCGCTGAGCAGAGAGCCCGATGCGGGCCTCGATCCCAGGACACTGAGATCATGACCTGAGCCGAAAGCAGAGGCTTTAACCCACTGAGCCACCCAGGCGCCCACATGTGGGATTTTTATTTATCTGTCTCTTGAAACAGTAAGCGCTTCAAGGGCCGTATTCATGTCTTAATTTACTTTGTCTTTGCAGTGCTATTATGGTGACTGGTTCATAGTAAGTGTGGAGTAACCATTGCTAATTGAGTGAATAAGGCTAACATTCTCCTTACTTTGTTATGATCTTCCTAATTTTCCAGCAAGAAAGAGCTTTATTGAGGCTATTAATCTGGCAAAACATGAGGCTTTATGTTTAAGGATTTTGCGATTAAAAACTTTTGTTTTTCTTGATAAAATAAAAGAAAGAGCTAACATAATTTTACTGCTAGAACTGGTTGATGGCATTTCTTATGTTCAGTGTCTAAAATTAACCAAGTATCAGCTTTGTGCTGTTTCCTACTCTCTGGCTAGTGCTTCACCATTCCAGAAGTCAACTAGATGCTTGTGCAGCAGTCTGTAGGTTCATGCACACTTTTGACACCTTCCAAACAGGCTTGGTATCAGGCATGACAAGCCGTGGATTTTCCTTGTAATTTTCCTAAGGCCTTCCACCTCCATATATGTGCCCTGCTGGTTGTGTTTCCACAAACTCATACAATCGGAATTTGAAGGCAAACCTAGTTGAGTACCTCTTCAGGGGTGAAACTGTAATGATAAATACATAAGAGTCCACTGAGCAGAATCTCTGATGGAAATGCATGGGCCAATGTAATTCTGATATCTCTCAGTCCCACTAGGATGCATGCCACTTACCATTCACAAATGACTTCACCATAATGCAGTCAGCAATCCCAGAGTAATGCATTTCCACTCCTGTCAAGGAATGTGGTATGCAGGATAAATTAGCAGCTACAAGGCAGAGAACAGAAATAGTTCCTCAAACACTTTTGTTAAGCACTAGTTTAGACCCTTTACTTTGCCCGTCGCTGTCACAGGCAGCTGTTTTATTTGCTTACTTTAATACTGATGATTTGCATTCACAGAGTAAGAACTCAGAATTACTTTACAAATATTCTCATTAAAACTTAGACTGCCATTGTGGTATAAATACATGGGTAATTTCATTTTATTCATTTTGGGGGGTGGGATCACATGAGTCATTGAATTTGATTTACCTAGAAAATGCAGTGATTTAATAATACACAAGATCGATAAAATGACTACAAAGTAATGCAGTTTATTTTCTTAATAAAAATTGTAGGAATTCTATATCACTATCTAAAATATAAGTTAAATACCTTATTCAAATGTTTCAGAACTGAGATTTGGACAAACTCAGTGGTATAAAAATAGAAACTTTTATTTCTAAGTTTCTTTTCAGAAATAGCCAAAAAACTTCCAGAGTCACATTTAGTGAAAACAGTGGAAGAAATCCCCTGCCCAACAGAAGTTGGAGTAAAAAAATAAAAAGATGATTTATTTTCATGTATGACTTTTAATTTGGCTTTCTGAAAATTTCCATGTTTCCAAAAATGTTTTCAAATATAGCATCATTGAAAAAAGTATATAGCTTCTTAAGAGATGCATGTGTTAAGTCAGTATTTGAACACGTAGGTTTGGGTACATTTTCATCCCCCACTCCCCCATTTATTGACATATAGTTGACACATAACGTTGTGTAAGTTTAAGGAGTACAGGTGATAATTTGATACACATATATTGTGCAGTAATTACCATAATAAGGCTAGTTAACACGTCCATCCTTTATCATCCATCACATAGCTACCATTTTTTGTAGTAAAAACATTTAATATCTACTTTCTTAGCATTTTTCAAGTATATAATATGGTACTATTAACTATAGTCACCACACTGTACATAAATCCCCAGAACTTATAATTGGAAGTATATACCCTTTGACCAACATCTCCCTCTCACTCCTCAGGCCCTGGCAACCACCATCCTACTCTTAGTTTCTGAGTTTGGCTTTCTTTTTAGAGTCCACATATAAGTGAGATAATACACTATTTATCTTTCTCTGTCTGACTTATTTTACTTAGAAATATCCTTAAGGTCTATCCATGTTGTTGCATATGGCAGGATTTCCTTCTTTTTTTAATGGGTGAATAACTTTTCACATATATCTATACCTACTTTCTTTGTCCATTCATCTGTTGATAGACACTTAAGTTGTTTCCATGACTTGGCTACTGTGAGTAATATAGTAGTGAACATACACATGCAGATATCTCTTCAAGATAGTGATTGTATTTCCTTGAGATGCTGGGTATGTTTTCTCTGAACAACCCCCAGCCTTTCACCTCCACTTCACGCTGCTGCTACCAATGATTTTGTCCCGACTCTTCCCGTACCCGTGAAAGGCTTCGTATATCCATCTGAGTGTTCCATGCTTTGAGAAGACAGTACACCTTCTGCTTCATTTAATTAACTACTTTTTTCATATATCACACTTTGGCATGGTTATCTATTACGGACTCGAAGCCCGATCAGGGACTGGGCCCCCCAAGCAGATGTCCAAAATGCCAATCTGTGTGGCGCAACAGACATTACTGGAGTGACTGAATGTTTCTGAAAAATGAAAGGAGATTGGGAAAACTATAATGATCCAAATTCTTCTTCATACTCTACTAATAATAGCAAATGCTCATTTGCAGCTCTATCTGTACCAGGCCCTGTTCTAAATGTATTATGTGTGTTAACTTCTCTAAATCTCACAGGAAGCCTATGATGTAGGTAGTATTATTATTCCTGTTTTACAGATTTGGAAATTGAGGCACAGAGAGATTCAGTAATTATCCAAAGTCACACAGCTCGGAGATGGCAGAGCCTTTATCTCATATAGAGAAATTGTAGAAGTTAGATGATACTTAACTTTTCTAAGAAGTTCAAAAACCTTTTAGGAAAAGGGGATGAGACCTGCCCCCCACCTGGGTCATGTTTCAGAAGCATAAGATGTTCATTTAGGTTCTAACTAGAAAGGGTCAGCCCAGAGAAAGATACGGCTTTTGTTTGGCTGAGGGTGTGTGTAAGTGTCTGGGACCAGAAATGACTGTGCAGAACAAGGGAGAGAGACTAAGCACAGTTGCCTGCTACTGGAGTCCTTTTCTGTCCTTCCCCCAGGCTACTCTCAACCTCTCCTCCAATTAAACATGAACAAATGATCCAAGAATACAAGTTTGAAGGGGCAAGTGGATTAGCCTGCTTGGGATGTTAAATTATTAGCCTGCATGAGGGACCTATACGTCTTTGTCAGAGGTTGCTCAGATTGAGTGTATTTTAATGGAACAGGGCTCCTGAAGTAATTTAAAATGAGAAAGAAGAAGAAGGGCAGAAGGCTCAGAGCAAAGTGATGCAGGGTCTAGCATCATGTTCTAACCAGAGGATGGGCCCTAATCTTCCTAATCCGTGAGAGCTCCTGCCAGAAGACTGTGTAGTGCACTTGATCTGCTTGTGTTTGTCCCGTTGGGAAAGGACCAGGGTTGGTGCTGTATTGTCTTATGTCACCAGCGTTATTGCTGAAGCAGTGAGATTGTTTTCCTCTTTAAATGAAATGTAAGTTGTTCTCATCAAGATTCTCACAGAAGTTTGTATACTTGTAGCTAAGCCATCATGAGGCAAGAAAATACAGGAACAGAATTTTATGTTGGGAAGAGCCAGTCTTGCTTGCATTGAGAAACTTGACTCATGGGGAGTCTCTGAACAGATTTTTAGATGCACCATTAGAAAACATGCTACAATTAGGTTATCTGCCTTCAACCCCTGTTCCTTCTAACCTATCCTGCTTTTTGCATAAAGAGCTGTTCCTTAAAGTTCTGTTTCTGTTCAGGAAAGGATCGGTTGTCTGAATATCAGTTGACTATGTAATATGCCCTATGGTATGTATTTCCAAACTGCCATCAAATGCACTACCCTTTTATCTTCATTCCCCAAAAGCTTAACTTTGATACCTAACCAGACAAATGTTTGTTGGTCCCATCAGGGCCAAGTTATACATAGATGAGGTTACCAATTAGGTAGTATGGTTTTAGGTGGTTCTGGTAAGTGTTGTAGTCCCCAGATATTTCTCTCATCCACTTGGATGCAGCCTGCTCTGTCATTATGAGCATTTCTTTACTCAGGTTCAGATTTTCATGTTGTTAAGAGTTGCTCCTTCTCTAAGAGATAGGCATTTCCAACTGTTAGCAGTTTCATTTCAGTGTGAAGGATTTTTCTGAGAATAGGTATAACATGTAGATCAAGATCCAGAGAATATGAGAAGCTTGAGGTGAAGCCATCACTGTATACAGGGCACTGTGCATGTATGTGTGTTTCAGGTAGTCTAAAACAAAACAAAACCAACCTATCTTCCAAACTTACACAAAAAAACTAAGGATGATTAATTTCAGTAAACTAATTCATGAAAACCAAGAATCCAGGGGGACGGTCTATAAGCCAGATTGCTCTTTTATTTATATTCAGAGGGAGGAGTATTTGGCCAGAGATCTGTGATCTGTTTTCTGTGTGAGTCTAGTAACTGGACAGCTTGGACGTTCAAGGATTATACTGAATTTCAAATATTTGGTCACATTTTCCCTACAAATACACTCATATCTATGGAACTGCAGTTGTCCAGATGTCCAGATTGTTGGGATACAGTATGTGGGAAATGCCAGCCCTACACTTAGAATAACCCTTTTAGTTAGATCATCACCAAGGAAGGCACATCATATGCAGAGGTTTTCCTGGTGATCCTGGAGTCAGAGAAAAAGATTATTCTCTACTCAGATGTAGAGAATCTGCCATCTTTTTCTTCTATGCTTTTTATCCTAGAGAAGAGTTCTATGAAACTTGTATCATGCTGTTTCTTAAAATCAAATTCCTTTGTCCTTGACCTCTGCCTGGGATCAGGTTCCAGAAAGCCCTGATAGTCATTCTTATTCTGTGATCAATCTTACTTCAATTGAATACAATCTCTCTTGTTTCTTGGCTAGTTTCACTCATCTATAATTCACAGTAGGTAATAACATTTTACATTCATAGATGCGGGTGTGCAAAGATGTGATTTTTTTTTTAACTGAACTTAATGTAGCTTGTAAGTACCCATTTCCATTAGGTAGGCAAAAACTTCATCATATCAATTCGAAGTCATTATTTCACTTCCAGTTAAAAACTATATCTTTCTGTGTCTCTTGACTAAATCCAGAAATTTCTCTACTTTGCTGCCTTTCTCTTATGTTATGTGAATATCAAGGTGGGTGACTTATTCTGACTTATTGTCCTGGGATCAGAGGAGTGCTGTCTGGCCCACCTGCTACACTCTGTCCTTTTTGACCATCACTGAGATGTAGTGTGTCTCATCAGTCTTGGTAATCCATTTCCGGCCCACACATCTGCGATGGTTATCTGAGACCCTGGCCTAGACCTCAGAGGACATTCTGCATCACCTCAACCCAAGAGGAAAGATGATTAGCACTCCTCTTCTTTGAGGGCTGAGGAATTCTTAGCATTACTGATTTTTACCCCCCTCCCATTGGGGTGCTCACATCACTCCCCTGATTTCCAAATACCTCCGTCAGCTTCCACTGGACCTGGAGCTCTTCTCTGAGGCCTTCAGTTCCTCAGGCTATACCTTTGTAGGCCAGGCAATGTGTTTTCTCTCCTAGGACCTAGGAGTTCTGCCAATGTTTACATAATCCATCTTCAAGTGTGGATTCATTCTAAGATACCAACCAATTATTCCTGACCCCCTGATTCTTCCTTCCTACTTTGCATGAATGTCTGTACCTTGGGGGTAGGAAACTACTCTTTGATCATTACTCCTAAGTCCTTTCTCTGTGGTTCATGACATAAAGGGTTTGCTATGCATCCTTCCTGGCTGTTAGCCCTTTGGAGCTTAATAAACCTCTATCAAAAATTCCAGCTTCGGGCGCCTGGGTGGCTCAGTGGGTTAAAGCCTCTGCTTTCGGCTCAGGTCATGATCTCAGGGTCCTGGGATCGAGGCCCGCATCGGGCTCTCTGCTCAGCAGGGAGCCTGCTTCCTCCTCTCTCTCTCTGCCTGCCTCTCTGCCTACTTGTAATTTCTCTCTCTGTGTCAAATAAATAAATAAAATCTTTAAAAAAAAAAAAATTCCAGCTTCTACAGTAGAAGGACTTGTATTGAGGGCTACTATTTCAGCTATTTTCAAAAATGTCTGATTTGGTATTGGAAATTCAGTAATAATTTTCTTGTTCCTGGCTATTTCTAACTTCCCCTGGGGGTGGTGCATATGGAGGAGTGTTTTGGTTTTCTTGGGGCTGCTGTCAATAGGCTAAACTTCCTCTTCCCTTCCTCACCTTCAAATCTTTCTCTAAGGTTCATTTCCATAAAAGTCATAACAAAATAGATCATCTTGTCATTTTCTTTAACATGCATTGCTGTTGCATTTATTAATTTGCCAAGGTCACTTAATTTAAGGATTGTAGCCCTGTGAAAGGCAAAAAGGCACTAGATGATTAGGAGGTGGTTTTATTCAGGCTATTTTCACACTAGAGAGACCATTCATTAATAAAGACTGTCTCAGAGAAGAGGGAGAAAAGCTGCAGTTCACAGAGGCAGGTAAACAAGAGTCACGAGGAAGGAGGGACAGTGAGTCTTACTGGATTGGAGAAGAGGGTGGAGGCCCTTCTTATCTTGGAACAGGAGAAGGCAGGGAGATCCTATGTGATTAGCCATTTCCCAGAACACAAAGGGGTGGAGGACTGAAGTTTGTTATCAGTCCCCCTTTTTGTTCAAGAAGACTATCATTCTCCTTCATTCTATCAGTTAAAAAAAAAAAAAGCGTTTACAATAATCTTGTGGTAGAGCAGACAAATGTAAACATAGCTCTTTTTTCAAAATTTATGAATAAACCCATCAACCCTTAGCTGGCTTTGACTATGGTGAATAAAATTTCCTTTCCGTGAATGTTCTACATCCATTCTGGTTTTATCCTACAAGATAATACCCAGTCATTTTACCTTAGAATGAAATCACTCTCTTTTTCCTTAGCAGAAACACGCCCCATACACCTTGCACAGGAGGTTGTACCGTCCTGCTGCTCCCACTCCCACACCTGTTAGAGTCTCATTCACATATTATTTTACCTGCATAACTTCTATTTCACAGAGAAAACTAGGAGGCAGAGAGCTGTGAACTGTCTGTCACACACCAATACTTTTCAGATGAGCTGAGCTCATGAATATACATCCCACAGCTTCTCACAGCCATACACATCCTTATAATACAACTTCTCAAAGTGGTAAAAATGAACATGTCCATTGACAAACTCAAATGTATAGTCCCTCTGTAACACATAAAAATAAAAGGCAAAAAGTACATAAACTTAAAATTATGCTTATGTGTTAATGTTTCAGTATTCCATCTTACTTTAAAATGATTTGGGCATTCAATTAATATCTATTAGTTAACTCAATTTAGTATAAATCTAAGTTTTAACTTTCCTAGAGATACTAGAAATTATCTTCCTGCTGACATACTATAAAACATAATTACTATTAAAGTTTGTTATTATAATTATTTTATTTGGCTAAACACAAATTTACATATTTCATATATTAAACATTAACAATCTTAAACATTACTGATGCTGCCTTAATCAATCAATAAACCTGTGTGAGTTCATGCAGAACATTCCCAAGTAGAACAAAAATCTGTGTATATATTATTTTTTTTTTTTAAAGATTTTATTTATTTATTTGACAGAGAGAGAGATTACAAGTAGGCAGAGAGGCAAGCAGAGAGAGGAGGAAGCAGGCTCCCTGCGGAGCTGAGAGCCCGATGCGGGCCTCGATCCCAGGACCCTGAGATCATGACCTGAGCCGAAGGCAGAGGCTTTAACCCACTGAGCCACCCAGGCGCCCTGTGTATATATTATTCTTAACCGTAATCGGAGAAGACATGGCTGTTTTTATTTAATGAAAAATATTAAATGGGTCTTGTTTGCCAGAGCTTTATCTAAATTATGTGAACTTGAATTCATAAAGCATATCCAAGTTGCTTTCTATAAAGATAATTTTTAAGTCTAGCACAGTCAAGTATTGGAGACTCAATTTCCTTAATTTCTGGGAATATTAGGACTATTCAATTTACATAAGTGTTAACTTATTGCTAAGCCATCAGAATAGCGCTCCTTTAACAAATTTTATAATCGGATTTAGTAATACCATCTTTAGGTAGAGAAGTATTACACATCACACAATGAGGAGTAAAAGCCTTTCTGAATTACAGATGCATAATCATGCAGGCATAGAGATACCTTATAGCTTCAATTCTAAAATTTCAGCCATGAGTCAAGCACAAGCACATAATTACAAAACTCACTGGTTCATATCAGAGAGCTGTTTTCTTCACACTGGGTATGAATCTTTAATTTATTTGAGCTCTATATAGATAGGTATACAAACAAACAGAAAAGGCTAACAAAACAGATTATTGTTCTCTCTCTCCCCAGGTAGAGATCTCTATCAACCATTGATCTGTTTAGAGAGATCACCAAATGGTCAAACATGACACAAAAGAAGCCAGAACCAGAAATTAACTGAATACTCAAAAGGAATCTAAGTCAAATCCTTGGCATACTGCCAATGGACAAGAATGCAGAGCAAGGCATGAGGAGTCAGACTCACTGGCCTCTTATCCTGGGTGGAGCAAATGGGGGTATGAGAAGAGGGGGTGGAGCGGGGCCGGGGGCGAGACTGCCCAAGGTCATGGCACCCAAACTGTGAAAGACAAATGTGCTTTAAGTTAAGGAGATGATTTTTTTCCAAGCTATTGCAATAGAGATAACTATCTTTAATGATGAATATCTTGAAGATGAAAAGACAATCTGTGAGAAAATGTGAGGTTTTATAGTGGCAAATAAATGAAGGAGTCAGGAGGAAAGATGGACAGTAAGTCTTATGGGATTCACGAGTCAGGACATTCCTATCTTGGAATATGCAAAGGCAACATGGTCCTTTGTGGTTAGCCATTTCCCAGAATATAAAGGAAGGGGGGGATTTCTTGGCCATCAAACCCCACAGCTCAGATGAAGTTTCAGACTATCACCACCTCATCTTCTAGTAGACCTAAACTGGTATGGAGGTTTAGGGGTTAGAATAGGTGTGAGGGGGCAGAGTTGTATGATTTAGAAATATTACTAGAGTGATTTTCATTACAATACCTCCCAATGAAAATCTCTTATCCTGTAATTTCCCTTGGGTCAGAAATATATGGTCGTATCCCTTTGTGACATTGGGGAAGTTGCTGAATTTCCTTCAACATCTCTCTCCTAGTCAGCAAAAATAGGAGGTTGTGAACAAGTACAATGATGTTCATTGTGTATTTATCCATAAGAATTAAAAGGTTGAAAACAAACTAAATGTATGTCAGTGGGGGAATGAATAAATAAAATGTTTTATATTCACACAGTGGGATACAGCATGGCAGTTTAAATATATTAATTTGATTTACATACATCATCACAAATAGACCTTAAATTTATTATGTTAAATAAAGAAAGAAAACTAGAGGATGATACCAGCAGCATATAACTTATATAAATTTAAACTCACAATTCGGAAACAATACTATATATAGTGAATGTATATCTATGTGTGTGTGTATATATACACATACATCTAAATGAGAAACCAATTTAAAATGGATGAGAGCTGGGCTAGCCAATGCCTAGCCACCAGCCATAGATGGCAAAAGAGCACTTGGAATGCCACTACTCTGAATTGAGATGGGCTATAAGTATAAACTGCACACTGGTTTTGAAGATTTATGATTAAAAAAGGGAGTGAAAATAGCACATTAACATTGTTTTATGTTGATTTCCTATCAATATATTTGGGATATATTACATAATAACTTAAAATATATTATTAAAATTAATTCCACTTTTTGTGTGTGGGGGGGTTTGGTTTTTTCTCTTTTTAAAATGTGGCTTATAGACATTTAAAATTACACATTTGACTTACATTGTATTTCTGGTGGACAGCACTGGATTAGAAATTTACATCTCAAACCCAGCACACTGGTTACCCTCAGGAGAAGGGAAAACAAGTAGCGCTTGGGAGGATATTTAACAGGATCTTTCTTTCAGTAAGGTTTAATTATATTAAAGATAAGTAGCCTAGAAGTAAAAAGGAAAAACGTATTGCTAATTCTGTAGTATGAGAGGTGATTGGTATTCATGTCATTTTGTCTATGATGTCTTTTTAATTTCTAAAGAGAAAAAATAAAATAGTTGGTCTAAGTCTCCAAAAATTGACATAGCTCCCCTCCTCTTGTTTGACTAGTTAAAATGAACCGTGCGCTAGCTATGTAGCCTTAGATAAGTCACCTATTTTTTTTTTGTCTCTCATTTTTCTTTTCTAAAAAATTGAGTGGTTGAAGAGAATCTTCAAAGTCTCAAAACACCCTAGTTTGTTCTTTACATATAATTACAGGAGCTTAGTATGTAAAATATGTAATACATTACTGTGAAAAAGCTTGTATTTATCAAAATAAATGTTTTTAATAGTGACCATGACACTGACCTACCATATTCCATCCAACTAGCTTGATGGATTTGTTTTAGAGATTTGGTATAAGTTTGATTTAATCACCATGAAAATATTGGGTTCTTTTTCATTTCTTTATTTTTCTATAAAGAAATTTGCATCAGGAAACTCGGTGGCACAGACTATTATGCAGAAGTTGTGGACATTATGTTAGTGCTATATAATGTTGGTGATAGTACGTGGGAGTAACTATGTATGCGGCCTTTTCTCTTGACTCCCCATAAAGTATTTAGGCATGTATAAATGTTTGGAAAAGATGCTTTAACGTACATATTGACTAAAAAATAAAAGACTGTATAGTATCATTCCCTATTCCTTTCTCTTTTTTTTTAAGATTTTATTTATTTGTCAGACAGAGAGAAATAACACAAGCAGGGAGAGCTGCAGGCAGAGGGAGAAGCATGCACCCTTCGGAGCAAGGAGCCTGATGTGGGACTCAGTCCCAGGGTCTTGAGATAATGACCTGAGCCCAAGGCAGACATTTAATCCACTGAGCCACCCAGGTGTCCTATCTGTTACTGTTTTTAAACTCTTTCAAAACACAAGTTGGTTCTCTCCATATGCAATAATTATTTTTCTTTATAATATGTCTTTCCAAAGCTACTAATTATAGCTTCCTATCTAAATGGGAGAGAGAAAAATAATGACTCCTCCTCCTACTTCTATTACTTTTTCTCCTTATATTTCCTAATTCATCATTTTTCTTGTTTTTATTTATTCTTTTCTACTTAACGAGTATTTGGTTTGGTGATACTGGGTCACTACTCAAAGATATGTAAATATGAAAACTAGGCAAGAGCAGAAAACTTAGATAAAGCTCATCTTACAATAATTTTTATTAAAATATGTTCAAAGGAGACTATATGGTAAGATATGGAGTCTATTTCTTCTGTGCAGATCACACAAAAAAGTAAAGAATAACTTCTTATTAAGAGTGCTAAAACAAGTTAATATTTTAACAGTAGGAAATCAAATTCTAGTTTTTCATAAATATAATATTTGGCAGTAAAGAATACACAGAAAATTTTCCTTATGGATAAACCCATTAATACCCACCCAGTTTTCAACTTTCATAAAAATATTTAGGACATTTTATTGCTACTTTTCAAACTGACATCATAGACCAAGTAAATTAAAGTATCTTTTCTACAAACTTGCTACACCTTTCTGCATCCTTGTAGTGTTTATCTTTTACTATCCCCTTCAAGTTTTGAATTCTGGAACAACCAGACACTTTTAAGAAAGAAAAAAAACCATTCATTTTATCTTGAAAAACAAAAACACTGTTCATTACTTTGCCTACATATGCATACTTCTCTGTCACCATTGTTCTCAGTATAGTATCAAAGTAACTAACTTCTATTTCACAGGGAAAATTAGAAAGTGAATAACTAAGATCTGTCATATATAAGCATTTTTGCAAACTAGCAAAATTCCTGAATACACATAACACACATTTCACAACCAATCACTTCCCTTCTACATATTACCTACAGGGGAAAAAATAACCATATTTATTAATGTGACCCAAAGATATGGGTACTTCCCAGCATGTAAACACAGAGGCAAGGTATATACACTACAATTATGTATACTATCTATGCTTTAAAATTTAGTCACACTTAAAATTATCTGGGTGTCCAGTGATTATTTATTAATTTAATATTATTCTAAAGCTTAATGGTATCTAAGGGTCTTGGATACTATGTTTAAGCTGATACACTATAAATATGATTACTGATGATAAAAACGTTTCAGAATGAAGACTCAAATTAATTGAACACAAAGTAACATTTTCATAGTCTTCATAGTACTTTTACATATTATATACTATATGTAGTATTAGCTTTTTATTGATAAAAAATCTGATATATTTAGAACATTAAGCTGCACTAGTTTGTTTATGAGAAAACAAACTTAAATTTTACAAGAAAAATATTCTCTTGTATTTTATGCTGATAAAATTTGGGAAAAGCCCAGATTTATAGCTGAATTCTTTTCTTTTTTAAACCTGAATTATGAAACCAAGGATTTATCTTAATTGTGTAAACTTGTATTCTTATATAAAAATATTTTTGAGCTGGTGGTTTCTGTAAGAATTTTTTTAACAGTCCCACATATTTTAAATTTATAGGATCAATTTCCTCATTTTCTGAGTATTTTGAAAATATCATCTCTATGAATCAATATGAACAGAGCTCCTACAATTCAAGATGCATTATAATCTAACTTATTATACCCTGTGGAAGTAGGAAAACATTTCACACTTAACAACAAGAATTAAAAGTCTTCTTGAATTACAGACATACATGCATAGAGAGAGATTATCATTTCAGATATAGGTCAAAGCACATAAATACAGAAATTCACTGTGCAGAGTTTTTCTCTTCCTCAATGTCCACAAAATTCTTAATTGATTTGAACTCACAAATAGTCAAACAGTTGACTAACAGATTGGAGTCTATGTTGTTTCTTGTCTAGCAGCAAAAAGATCTGTATCATCCATCCAACAGAGATCATCAAATGTCCAGACAATAAAACCATAATCCCAGTCATTGCTGTCACCAAATATTGAATAACTTATGAGCTGCATATGGTAGAGAAAAAAAAACACAACCACAAAATTAATAGAAAATGGGGAGAAAACCTAGAGAGTCAGCAAACTTAAAGCTCTTGTCACCTGGAAGGAGCAAAAAAGAAAAACAAAGATCCAATTTCCATGCTTAAACAGCTCACTTCTCCTGCAATGAATTTTATTTGATTCTGCCCATGAGTCCCCTTGTTTATCTTGGTGCAACAAAATTGGTGTACCAAATTTCTTTGTCAGTTGTCTGCTAAAAAAGTTTTTTATTGTTGAATATTTCAAAACATATATGGGAAAAATAGTATAATGAAATCCACATACCTTTTGAGCTTTAGCAATTATCATGTCAATTTTCTTTCACCTAAATCCACACCTTCTTTCCCCTGAATCCCACCTGTCCTTATAATTTACAGGTGCTATATCATCAAGTATCTAGCAGATTTTAAATGTCACTAATGAGCCCATAATTATGTCTTATATATAATGTGTTTGGGTTAGAATTTAGGGTAGGTCCACACATTACCTTTGATTGATATATCTCCAGTCTTGTTGGATCTATGGATTCATCCTCTATTTCTTTTTTGTTTTTTCCTTTGCCTCTCATTTGTTGAAGAAACTGGGTCACTAAGCGCTTAAATTTTTCCATATTCTTTATTTTGCTGACTGCACAACCATAATTTTGTTTAATACCGTTCTCTGTTCCCTATATTTTCTATAAACTAGTAATTATATCTAGATATTTGGTTAGATTTAGTTTTGATTTATTGGCAAGGATTCTGCATAAATTAAATTATACTCTTCCGTCAGGATGTACTTCTGTCTTTTTTGTCATGCTGAAACCCATCAGTAGGTTGGGATGTTAGCCTGAAACTTTCATTATTAAGCTTCCTTTTAGCTCTTTATCTAATGATTTTAGGTTGATGAGCAATGTTAGGTACATTATTTCATTAAGGATTGCAAGATGGTGATACTCTCATACCTTTATGATTTATTAGCTGGAATAGTTCTATTAAGAAAAAGGGTTTTTTGAACAAAGAAGTGACATAATCAAAATTGTACATTAAGAAAATAAATCTGATATCAATATGAAAAATGGGTAGGAAGGTGAGGTGCTAGGGACAAAGATTTCTATTAATTGTCACCTTGAGAGGTAAAGGGTGATGTGGTGTAAAAAGTAAATGGGAAGGACAAAACTGACCAAAAAAATACACCAAATGAAACCTAACTGGCAACTGGGTGCCCAGTGAGAAGGAAGAAAATGAGAGATGTTGGTATCACCATCAGTGATGCGGAGGGTTAGCGGTTTGGAGAGGGGAGAGATGACGTATATTACCATGTCTGTTTTCATCTCTTTGCTAACACAAGCCTTCTCTCTCTGCTTCATTTTCTCTTGCTTTGGGCAGTCTGATTTTGAAGAGCTTCACAGCGATTTCTGTCAGTTCCCTCAGGGACCTCCTTCATGATCTAATATTTCTGGAAGTGGAAAGATTTTCAACATCTAACCAGAATTTTTATCCTTTACTTTTTCCTCTCTGAGCGGCAAACGCAATCATTTCAGGGGTTATGGCAAGGCATTTTGATCCTTTTAAGTTTGAGGCACCACTGGGATGACTCAGCTAATTTCGAATTCAGAAGATTGTCTCTGAGGGTCTTTTAAATATACAAACAAGGGCGTTTTATTCCATTCCACTGCCCCTACTTAACCTTTTTTTCTACCCCCTTACAATATTCTTCTCCCTCCTGTGTTCTTCAATTACTGAACTGTCACTTCCAAGCTTGGCTTCCTGCTCAAGTAACCTATATAGACAGTATTTAGTTCTGTGGGTCTTTGCCCATAAATCACTCTCCCACTTTCTAATCATATATGTTCCTATTCTTTTAATTCCCTTGAGTCAGTCTATATTGTTCTGGCATCAGTATGCCCAGGCTTGTATTCACAATTCCAGAGCACTTCTCAGAGACATGTAAAAAGAGATGTTTTTCTTTTTCCTCCATTTGGTCACTATTCGTTGGCCTCCATTGCATTGCCTGCCAATCCATTAATTCCTTAATGTTTATCAATATCCTTCCCTGATACTGGGAAAGTCATTTAGCCTAAGAGCATAGAATTCAGAAATGAGGAAATAGTTTATTTCTGCTTTATTCTGTTTGGACTGCTGCTTGGTTGAGCCATTCAATTCAGAGAAATGTCATTCCAGTTGTATCACAACATAAATAACAGACATTTTTTTCTTAAGAGCTGTATAGAAATTTTTTAAGTGGGATCTTTATACAATTACACTAGTTGAGCTGAATACATAAAATATCTTATGTAGACACTCTCTTGAAAAGTAAAGGAAACCTTTTTAATATTGAATAATAATTCCCAAACCAATTTGTCAAGTTTTTGCATATTAGATTTTCTTTAAATGGGACGGGAGTCTGGGAGACACCCCTATTTTTATTTCCAATATACTTTTTTTAAAAAGGTAACATTCAAAAGCAGAGTATTAACCAATGCCAGTCAGTAGGATTTCTAAGAATAAAGGACAAAGCATGAGATGGATTGGTCACTTAACTTTCATGGGACATGCCTGCTTTGGAAAAGGAAAAGTATCAATAGTACGGTAGATGTGCCTTATGTTTTCCTACAGTCAGTGTGGTGCTCTGTCCTTTGTCCTTCACGACTAACAGAGAAAGACAGTCACAAGAAAGATGGCTTTTATATTTGGAACTGGTCCAGGGCTCAGAAATGGTGGGGAATGATGTGACATATTTCATGATTCCTCAAACTTTGGAGTAACAATTGGTATGTCATAATATCCATCTTTTGGGGAATCTATAAAATAGACTGAATGACCTCTGAAACCTCTGGGGGGAAAAATGTGGTGAACCCTTCTATCCCAGATTCTGTAAAGAAGCCAGACCATCCATAGCCTCGGTCCATGGGACCTCTAATGTGGGAGCTAGCCCCACCTGCCTTTGGGATGGAGATAAGATGCTGTGTTCTCCAGTTCCCGAATGGGACAATGAACACATGACAACGAGTCAGATCACAGAATGAAAACTGAATCGGGTTATCTGTACACCAGGCCAAGCGAGGCTGCCACAGAGGCAGCAGGGCTGGTTTGAAGGCTAATGTGCTGTGTGTAGCACACTGGTGTTTACAGCTGGCTGTCTTGCTGATGTGTGGTTGAGTACAGTATAATTCATGAGTTGTTAATATTTTGGACATCACCAGAGAAAGCACTCCATGCCAAGGTCAGAGAAGAATGCATTCTCAGAGTTAGACTAACCTCTGAAATATTCAGTTCTGCTCATTCAGAAGGTATTTGAGGGGCACCTGTCTGGCTCAGTCAGTAGAGCCTATGACTCTTGATCTTGAGATTGTGAGTTCAAGCCCTATGTTGGGTATAGAGATGACTTAAAAGAAAAAAGATATTTGATTGCTATTAAATTAGATCTCGGAACTTCCACCTTATAATATATTTATATATAGTTCTCAATTTATCTAAACTCTCCAGAGTTGATTGACCCAGTTAATGAAAAGCAGTTATTTGGTTGGGGAAGAATTCATTTTCCTACCTAGTATGTGTTACTGAGTTGTGAACATAAAGAATAAGGTAATCTTCCTGAAATGTCTGCTTGGTGACTCATTTTTTTCTTGCTAAATCTGAAGTTGAACAGGGTTATATCTGGGATGAGAAACTCCAAACAAGTCTTATGGGGTGATACATCCCACCCCCTATTTAAAATCCAGGGAAATCTGGTTAAAATGAACATCCTAGGATGCTGATAAGGAGAAAAGAAAATCTCTTGAGGAATGTATATGGAAGAGCGATAGTATGTTGTGAACAAGTAGCAGTGGATGGTTTTAACTCTGTCTTGTTGCTGGGAATTGGGGAAGTGGGGAAACAGTATGTGGTGGGGCCATATTCCTCCCATTTCTTCCCCTGCGTGTCATGTCAGATCTCACCTGATCCTCCCACAGAATCCCAGGTTATTTCCCTGATTTGCCACTAAAAAACCATACTGAAAGTGTAGACAAACTCCTGTTCTATGGGGGAGAAACCCCCAACAGCCCAATTTTCTCTCCCTTGAAATAAACTTTCCAACTCAATCGCTAACTGATGGTTATTGATTTCACCTCTTGTCCTGCTTGCTTTTTCTGAGATGATAAGCCCAATGAGGCTGAATCTGAAACTCATAGAATTTTCTCGTCCTTCAGTCTTTTTTTTTAAGATTTTTATTTATTTGACAGAGAGAGAGAGAGAGAGAGAGAGAGAGAGATTACAAGTAGGCAGAGAGGCAGGAAGAGAGAGAGGAGGAAGCAGGCTCCCTGCCACGCGGAGAGCATGATGTGGGGCTCGATTCCAGGACCCTGAAATCATGACCTGAGCTGAAGGCAGAGGCTTTAAAACCTAAATGAACTGAACAAATGAGATGATCATGTGAATAATTCAGATGATTACTTAGTGATGAGGCTGGGAGTGGTGGTACAGGATTATTGCGTAATCCTAAGGAAAAAAAAAAAGAAAAGATTGGATTAGTGATCTGGATGTTAACTTTGCTTTTCATAATGTAGCTGGACAAAAAGCCCCATGATGAGAAGAAAGGCCATCCAGGACTTTTTATGACCTGCTTAGCAAAAGAGTCTGAAAATACAGTTTGACCCCAGCAGGTACCTGTTAAAGAGATACCCTAGAGTCTGAAAATGCCAGAAATACATTAAATTTGTGACTCTTCAGTAATGAACTGTAGAGACAATTAGCTAAATTCATCTAATTTGTTGCAATTCACCGCTAGGATTTTAATTTGCAAGTAGAGTGGCTGCAGCTGTTCTGCCTTTCAGTGTAAAACCGTTAGCATAATATCTTCTCTGTAATAATTTTGATAGCACTGCCTTGAAACTTAAGTACTGAACTTCTGTGGGCCTAAGTGTTCCATGCTCAATACTATGCTAATAAAATAGTGAAAGATTTAGGCAAACAAAAGGACCCTGTAGACTGCTGGGAATAGCTTTAGTCCATCTAAGCATTATCACATAAAGCCACGGATTAAAATGCAGACATTCAGTTAGGTTGTTAGTAAGTGATGCTTTTGCATTGAGACATAAATTGTGCAAGGTGAAATGACAAGTTTTTCAAGGCTCAGCCAATAACACCTAATAAGTGGCATTCTTTTTGGAAAATTCACTCACTTCTTTTAGCATTTGCTTTTGGCTTTCTCTGTAATTTTTTTGAAAGTTTCAGAATCAAGCAAATAATAACTATTTAAGGGAAAAGGCAAAGCAAATTGTATTTTTTATTATGTTGAATATAAAAGGGAGATTCTTTGTGTTATAAGAAATTAAACTGTTATTGCTATCTTTGTTTTCAGTCATTTATTTTTTAATGTTTAATTTTATTTCCAGTGTAGTTAACATAAAGTGTTTTATTGGTTTCAGGTATACACTATAGTGATTCAGCAATTCTATACATTACTCAGTTCTCATTGTGATCAGTGTACTCTAAATCCTCATCACCTAGGTGAAGGGTTTTTCATTCATTTTGAACAACTCTCAAGACCTTGCTTGTAGTGACCCTTGAAGTTTCCCTCCCTTTGCAAACTTTTTATAATATATATTAAAGAGTTAAGATTCTGATGGCTGCTAACCACAAGATCATAAGCTAATTTATGCTTGGTGTTTATGTATCATTTTTTTTTAAGATTTTGTTTATTCATTTGAGAGAGAGAGAGAGAGAGGCAGAGACAGAGAGAGCACAAGCAAGGGGAGAGGCAGAGGGAAAGGGAGGAGCAGACTCCCTGTTGAGCTGAGGGCCTGACATGGAGCTTGATCCCAGAACCTGGAGATCATCACTTGAGCTGAAGGCAGATGCTTAACCATCTGAGCCACCCAGGCGCCCCTATGTGTCATTATTATAGGGTTTTTTTGTATGTTTTCATTTGTGTTTTGAGTATGCAGGTTTATATTTATATGACTATGTAGATGCACAAATATCCAGACCAACATGATATAAAATATGTTTTTTCCACCCCTCTCAGTCGGTTATATATGCACCTAAGTCAATTTGGCCACAAAACCACTAGGTTTTAAAAAAATAGATACTGGTTGCACCAACAATTGGGAAGAGGTATTATAAATACAGGGTTTTCCACAATGAACTTATCAGGTAATTTGGAAAATTATAACAAGTGTCAGACTACGTACTGACCCACAGATCATCACTTATTATTAAACAGGCACATAGCAATTCACAGAACCATGTAGTAAGTAAGGTGCCAACAGTCTCTGTTTGCTCAGGATTGTCCAATTTTAGCATTGAAGTTGTCAATCCAGGAAACTCCTCTGTCCCAGGCAAACCAGGACCTTTGGTCATCCTAAATATTTTCTCTTCTTCCAGGTACTCTAACCACACTCAGGATGACAGATTTACTTGAGGCTGATGAAAGAATTCTGAAGCAAGATGCAGTCAGCTTTATAACTGGCCTCTTGTCTGAACACAGCACAATTTGGGAATACGGTCTCAGGTGCCATTTTTAAGGGTAAATTTGAAGAATCTGCAAGATTCCTATACCCTTTTTAGGCAAGTTTGGGGTATCTCCAAAATATTTTAGCCTAGCCATGAAGCTTGAAAACTACTCATTTTGCCATGGAGAACTTATTTCTAGCACCTGTTATGCTAGTCGATTACCATTACTTTAACCAAAGAAATACATTTCTAATACTCAGTTCTATTTCGAAAAGCCTACACTATTGATCACCAGAGTAGAGGTAGCAGTTTCTGATTTTCTAGTTACAAATTTGCTGACTACTGAGAGGATGGATTAAAACGGACACTATGTATTGATAGGACACTGTATATGATCAAATATTTTAGAGTAAAGAACAGTTATCAAAATGCCTTAAGTGTCAGGAAAACTGAAGGAAACCAATACAGTAAGAAACTTAGGAAGGCATGCTTTCTAAGAACAGGAAATCTAAAGAACTCGTTGCTAATTTCTTTCTCAGAACATTGAGGTTATCTTTGTAACAATATCAAACTTCAACAAAAAGGAAGTGAAGACCCTTTTCCCCTGGAAATCATAAGATTAAAGTAAACCCACACCAGTCTAGTAAAAAGTCGACCTACTAGACAAAGTTTTGGGAGTAAGACTTAAATTCTAGTCCTTTCCTTACCTCTTGGCAAGCTCTCTACCTTGGACAAGTCACTTCATTTCTTTTTGGACTTGTGTTTCTTTTGTCATAAAAAGTAGTTGCTCTTTAAGTCTCAACTAAAGTCTGTATTATAATTTTAAGTTCTTAATCTTTCACTTTAAGTTTGAAGGAGATAATTAGCTTCTCTTGTGTTTTGCCAGTGTTAAGTAGAAATTTGGCTGACCTCTCTCCTGCTAGTTCTTCAACCACCATCTTTGATGTCATTGGAAATGGTAGATGGTTTCTCTGAGGCAGAAAATATAGCTATGAGCACAGTGGTGTTTTGTAGAGGCCATGCATCTTCAAGTTGTCGGGGTCCTTTTGACTCCTAGGAATAGTGAGCCTGTCTTGGCCACTGAAAGAGCTTCATACAAACATTCTGAGTGTGTGTTTACTTCATATTCAAAGACAATGCCCTAAATAGTCATTCTCTAGGAATGCAGATCTTACAGCTTTGGCATTAAATTTCTCTAAATGGAATTTTCTGTACCGATAAAGCACAAAACACAGCAAGCTTTGACTGTGAGGACATTTCCTTTGATAAAACACTCAAAAAAAGTCTATGGGAATAATATTCGTTAGCCCCTTGTTTACATGAGAGCAATGATCTTTACACTGCAAGGTGAAGCTATCCAGACCAATTTTTTAGAATGTTGCAGTTGATTTCTCAAACTGATGTGCTGCCTTATTCTGACATCTAAATCAAGTGTGGCTGTACACTTCAGGGCACAAATTAGAGGACTGGCACCAGACTAGAGCAGTTAGACTGCCGGAGGATCGATACAGGCCATTTAAGCATCAGGACTGACTATGTTTCATTTTTGACACTCAAGTTTATGCTTATTGAGTGGGGGAGCTTTAACTCCACAGCAGCAATAAACTCATTAGGAAGTGTCAGCTGGGATTATAGTGCATGTTAAATAAATACCACCAGTGCTGAGACACAGTCTTCATTAACTCTTCAGTAGAGTATCGGAATGTGAAAGCAGTCTAAACCGTTTGGGGTATGGTGGGCTTTGAGAACAATTTCTCTCTCATAGACTTGTCCCGGTGCTTGAATTCCAATATTAGGAAAGAGTGTCTAGGAATTTAGTAGACTTTTCTTTTCCCTAGAAACTTCTAACAAGATGATATGCCAACTAACACCTTTAAGAGGATTTGCTCAAGGGGCATCTGGCTGGCTCAGTAGGAAGAGCATGCCATTCTTGATCTTGGCGTCATGAGTTTGAGTTTGAGCCCCATGTTGGGTGTAGAGATTACTAAAAAAATAAATTTAAAAAAAAGTTTAAAAAATGGTTTACTCAACGTGGTCTGAAAGTTAGATCTTAGAATGAAATTCTAATGAGGCAGGAAACCTGCAATGGACAAATAGACAGGAGGTTGTTTTAAAGAAGTGTGATCTCTCCCTCAGAGCACATTCTTTAAAAGTGGTGCTTTGCAACAAATTTTTAAAGGCAATAGGTTGCTCTAACCCCTGGTAAGGCAATGATGAATGTAGTCGGAGGAAGCAAAATGCTGGAAAGCAGGACTTGGAGAACTGCCCTGTGTAGTTTGTACTTGTGTTCCTTCTGATCAGTGGCTCAGATCTGCCTCCACCCTGGGTGCCCAATCCCAGTCCTCACTTTTTCCTGGCTACATCTTTTTGATCCATAAGTGGAATGGGGTCACTGCAGGGGGAAGTGGTTCCTGCCAGAGATGAGCCTTGCCTGACACTTACTGCGCTAGTGTTGCTTATTCCCATCTGCTGTGTAACCCTGGAGTCAACTGAGATACAACTGTAGCTTTGACGTTAGCGGCTCTCTGGGTCAATATAAGTAAATCGCCCTCTCCCAAGTAGAAAATCTTTTAAATATTATTGGTTAACTTTTAATCAATAGCTCTAAATTGTGACCCAGATTATCTTTTGTGCTCTATCTTTGCCAGATGGAACTCTTAATCTGCCCCTTTCCATCCATTTGTCCTCTCCTGCCTGTTTTCTCCAATATCCTGTTTTCCCAGAACTGTTGTTAGTTATATCAAAATATATCTTACAACAGAGAACACTTACAACTGTTGTTGCTCTTGTAGCCTTCTTTCATGTAGTTCATGTAATGCATCTTAGAATTCTGACAGGATCTAAACTTGGGTGACCACTATGTCTTTATCATGTTTTCCTCAGAAAAGTTAGAAAACTAAGTCATTAGGACAAAGGCAAGTTGTTTCATCACTCAGATTGTATTCTTATAACCGATGATTACCAGGAATTTACTAGGAGCACACGGCAGGCCTAGAGAATGTGCACGGTGAGCTCTGGACTTTATAAAGCCTTACTACTGAAGAACAACGCAAAGCACTATTGTGATAGTGCATCTGAAAACTGAAATATTTAACTGTCTCCAATAATTAATTGACCTGGAACATATCCTTTGTTCAATAAAAAAGTACTGGATTATAATGAAAAAGAATGAAGCCATTTACTAAAATGTTAATACATGTAAAACACTTGGAAGAGAGCCTGGTCCACAGTAAGTGCTTGCTCTGACTAGTCTCCATTTGATCCTCAGCAACCACCCCACCCCACTCCCCTATCCCACTATTCATTCTCCCATCTTCTCTCTTCTGGTCCCTTCCCAGGAAAGAAAGGACTACATCACCCAGGTTCCCTTGCCAGCCAGCTTCAGTTTGGGGCCAGCCAATGGGAGGAAGTGTCAGAGAACCAGAAGGGAGGAAGAGAGAGAGACTAGAGAATTTCCTTCCTGCCCTCTTCTGCTTACTTCTCTGGCAGTAACCCAGTCCCTCCATTATGAAATCCACCTGGTGGCCCTTCGCCACTGCTGCAGTGACGCTGTTTGCTCCCTTTGTCCCTGCTGCCCAGGAAGGTTAACACCTTCCCTCTGTTGCTGCTCCCTGAGTGCTTCAACACCCCATTTCTGTTTCCTTGACTCTGCCCAAATGTCTGTAAGTAGTCCCTTCATTAAAATCTACTCACTAAAAGCAGTGGTTCTCAACTCTTCTACACATTATCATCACCAAGGGAGCTTTTGAAAACTACAAATGCCTAGGCCCCTGTCCCTGGAGATTGATGTGACAGGCCTAGGTTGGGGTCTGGGCGAACTTGTGCTGTTGAAGAGCTCTGCAGGCAATGGAGCCAGAGTTGAGAACGGCTTATTGAAACCATGTGAGTGAATTCTGTTTCCTGCCAAGACTGTAACTGAGAGAGAACTCAGTGAATGTTACTGATCATTATTACGACCACTACCACCACAACCA
The DNA here is from genome assembly GCA_002007465.1 of Ailurus styani. Classification (NCBI taxonomy): domain Eukaryota; kingdom Metazoa; phylum Chordata; class Mammalia; order Carnivora; family Ailuridae; genus Ailurus; species Ailurus styani. Next base: position 1,952,024 of record LNAC01000225.1, read on the forward strand.
CCACCAGGATAATAGTAATAGCTTTCCCCAATTTATAGATGAGGAAACCTATACACAGAGCTTACATATAACATTCTGAAAATGACATGAGTTCTAAATGGCAGGGTTAGAATTCAGTTTATTTGGATCAAAAGCTCATAACCTTCATGCTGTTTCCACTATGGCAGACTATCAAGACCAGAGCTGCTCAAATTTCAACGTGCGTGTGAAACACTTGGGGATCCTGTTAAAATGCATTTTTTGATTCCGTAGTTATGAGGCCTGAGAGTCAGCATTTCTAACAACCTCCCAGGGGACACCATTGCTGCTGGCCCAAGGACCTCACTTTTTTTTGTGGGTTTTTTGGTTTGTTTGTCTGTTTTTAAGATTTTATTTATTTATTTATTTATTAAGATTTTATTTATTTATTTGACACAGAGAGAGAGATTACAAGTAGGCAGAGAGGCAGGCAGAGAGAGAGGAGAGAGGACGAAGCAGGATCCCTGCCGAGCAGAGAGCCCGATGTGGGCCTCGATCCCAGGACCCTGGGATCATGACCTGAGCCGAAGGCAGAGGCTTTAACCAACTGAGCCACCCAGGCGCCCTTATTTATTTATTTGACAGAGAGAGGGCGAGAGAGGGAACACAAGCAGGGGGAGTGGAAGAAGGAGAAGCAGGCTCCCCTCTGAGCAGGGAACCTGATTCGATGTGGGGCTTTTTCCCAGGACCCTGGGATCATAACCCGAGCTGAAGGCAGACGCTTAAAGACTGAGCCACACGGGCGCTCCCTAAGGACCTCACTTCAAACGTAATGGGCATAAACAACTATATCCCACTTTCTCCTTTCCTCAGACCTTCAAATATTCTTCCCCTGTCCTCATAATTTCCACCTGATAGCTTTGCTTCTTACCTCACTCAGAAAACAGAAGCATTCAGAAGACTCATATTATCACATCTTCCCAGTTATCACCATCTGTTCCGACCTCCACTGTCTATCCACCTGTACCCATGGATGGAATACCTATACTCCCATTCAAAACCAGCAGGACACCACAACTATGCTATGTTCATTTACCCCAAGGTACTGCTTTAGGAATACTCTCTTCTCTACTGCATCATTAATTTTTCCCCCTCTGTTCTGGATTTTTCCATCATCATGACATGTAAACTTCATTATTTCTCTTCACTTAAAAAATAAAAAAAATTATTTTGATTCCCCCCACCACCTTCCACTTCAGTTTTTGTGCTTATTTTCAAAGAAATTACACAGGTTTTCCACATCTTTTGTCACCAGCTATATTTTCATTCTTAGACAGCCTTTATCAGGGTCACCAATGAGATTTCCATTGCTGAGCCCAGTGGTCTATTTCAGTCTCTACCTTACTAATCTCACATTTGTACATTTAGGAACTCTCTCCTCCTTGTTGCAAGAGGTGGTGTTAGAATACCATGCTCTCTTTTTTCTTCTTTGCTGGTTCCTCTTCTTATCCCTGACCTCTTAACTTTGACATGCTACAGGGCTCCATCTTTAGTTCTCTATCTGCGTTTACTCTTTTGGTTATGTCCTCTAGCAGTATGATTTTAATTACCATAGACATTTAAAAATTATACCAAAATTATACTTCCATTTTATCTTTCATCTGAAATCTACACCTATAAATATAGCTGCCTATGTAACATCTCCATTAGGTTATCTAATAAACATTTTAAAATAACATGTCAAGACTGAAGTTAAGATATTTTCCCCCAGATTTGTTTCATCTACAGTTTTCCCCATCTCACTTGATACATCTCCATTCCCCCAGTTGCTAAAGTCAAAAATGTTGAGGTCATCCTTGACCGTTTTGCAAACATAACATGAAATCCTGTTGACTCTTCAAAATGTATTCTGAGTCTCACACTTCTTACCACCTCTACTGCTACCACCCTTTTCTGAGACTATTACTTGGACTATTGCACTGGTCTCCTGAAACAACTCCTTGATTCTATACTTGCTACCTGATATCCACAGTTTTTTGTTTGTTTGTTTTGTTTTTTTTAGTAAAGCATATAGTCATTCTTTTTTTTTTTTTTTAATTTTATTTTTATTATTTGCCCAAGGGGTACAGGTCTGTG
>LNAC01000225.1:1954273-2089966 GCA_002007465.1 Ailurus styani
ACTTATTTCGCTCAGCATAATACCCTCCAGTTCCATCCATGTCGTTGCGAATGGCAAGATAGTCATTCTTTTAAAATGCAAGTCAGGCCATATGGCTCCATTGCTTAATACCCAGTAAAAGATTTCATTTCACTCAGAGTACAAGCCAAAGTTCTCACTACAGTGAAAAGGATCTGCATGCTCCTTTTCTGCCCTTTCAGTCTTTCTTCTCTGACGTTAAATCCTGCTGCTTCCCTGCTTGGTCACTCCTTTTCCGGCATATTGACTTCCTTGATGCTGCTCGAACTTCCCAGGCATGTTCTCGCCTTCTTGGCCTTCTAGCCCTTGCACTAGCTTTCCCTTCTCCCTCCTAGGATATTCTTCCTTGAGGATCTGGGTGGATGGATAGCTCTCTTATCTCCATCAAGCCTTTGCTCAAATGTCACCTTCTCAGTGACTTATAAATGTTGATCATTCTTTTAAAAATTGCAGGTGACTTCCAGTCACTACCTGTCTGGCTTTTCTGATTTCCATTACTCTGTTCATTTTCTCCCCCCACACGGTACAACCTCTTTCTTTACTATGCTTGTTATTTATTGCTTATAATCTAAATTTCCAGGAGGAGAGGGATTTTTGTCTTCTGTATCTTAATTTTTTTAAGTACCTGAAAAAATGTCTGGCACATAGGGATACTCAAAAAATTTTGTTGAATAAATGAATGAATAAAAGAATAATTTGTTTTATTATAGTTATAAAGTGGTAGATAATAGAATGAACTTTTGTTAGTCAAGAACCAAGAGTCTGAGTGTTCTAAGTATGATAAGACTCAGACAAAACACACACACACACACACACACACACACACACACACACACACCCCACAAGACAAAAGTCCCATCTCTTTCTAGGCCTATCTACTTATCTAAGTCCAAGGAAATGAATTCTGGCTATTTAACAGTAAGATTGGTTCATATATGAGGAAGAGTCTCTTCCTTAAGCTTCGGCCTACTCCAGTATCTCAATCAAAATGAACAGCTACTACCTACTTTCCAACATTTTATAGCATGAAAAAATGTCTCATGGCCTGGAATTCAGGCTATTGACAGACTGTATCAGGGAATCTAGAGAGCTTGGAGTAAAGTTCAGTGTTTCACTGCACAGAGCCCCCTGGGGCAGTGTTCTCAAGAAGAATCAATAATTGGAGGCCAACTATAGCCTTGTTCTCCTCAAATATGAACCTGGTTACTTTATCAGGAAAACAGATGTTTATTGCTTTCAGGCAGAAATAATAAGTCAGGCAGGTTTATAAGCCCACTTTCCATCTTGAAAGCATTTCTGTCAGCTTCTTCATTCTTGGAGAAAATTACCCAATCAAGTCCTGAAAGGTAGATGATTAGTGGGTGTCACACTTGGCATCTCATTTCTTCTCCGCTAGGGATATGGAGATGGTATTGACCTCCCACTTAGGGAAAAACATATTTTTGACAGCAGAGTTGTCTCAGGGCTTTTTCTTGGAACAAAGAAACCATGCAACTATATGCTAATGCAGAAAGCTGAGCGAACCTGGCATGAGGCTCTCAGGACAGCTCTAATCATGGTTTAGAAACAATGATCAAAGAGCTGGCATTTATTATAAGGGAGAGAAGAATCTTCTGTCCTCTCCTAAAAAATAATTTATAACAAGCTGAAGGAGTCACCTAGAAAAGTCTGTTCATCCTTTTTGATGATCTGAATGTTTTAGGACCAACTTCTATACCTTTTGGGAAAATTCAGTAAGGAACAATGATGGTTATAAGAAATGGCCAGAGTCTTTGAGTCTAAGTCCCAAGTTCAGAGAGCTTTCAATAAAGTCCTCCAAATACAGGGGGGTGGGGGTTCCTTTGAATGCTCCAACTTTTGAGCATTTTAATAATGATTTTAAAAATACATGAACTGATGCATGAGAAAGGGGGGGGTTATGAGATTTTGTGTACCTTCTGAGGTAGAGAACAACCACTACCAGAGCCTGAAGAATTTTTGCTACTGGGTCCATATTTTAGCCACAGGTGGAAGGCAAATCCAAGCATTGCTTGCAAATTGAATCAATACATGTTTTACAGACATATATAACAATATTTCTCGTATGGGTATACCACTATATGAGGTCAATAAGAATCCTTCAAGCTAGTCTCAGAGTTGCTTCAGTCAGCTGCTAGTAGTCAAATATGCCGTGTCGACCCACCAGCTGCACCCTTCAGCAGAGTGAGGACACTCACCTGGAGTTCCTCTTATGTGTTCTGCTTAATTCTCTGTTATTTCATATGGGTGGGTTGTACCTTTTCACAGAAAGGCAGGGAAAGCATGGAATTTGGAGCTAGTCCACCTGGGTTTGGATCCCAGCTCTGTGCATAGTAGCTCTAAAGCAAAGGACTAGTCACTGAATATCTCTGAGTCTTGGCTTGTTTATTTCATTTGAAAAGTGGGAAAGTATTCAACAGTACTACCTCTAGCATAAGAAGAATGTAAGGATCTGGTTTCAAGGTGATTCGTAAATTAAATATTATACAAATATTAGTTTCCCAAGTGTCATGTAACTCTATGTGCCTCACAGTGTAGGTCAATTATTTACAGCTGTTCATCTGATTTTCTTGATCATTACTGAACCATCTCAGTCATTTTATCTTAAGAAATTGGGTTACCCAGTGGGGAAGAAGGAAGATATGAGAAAATTAGATTTGCACCTCTGTAGCACAGCCATTATTGTGCATCTGCCTATCTAAATATTTTACATTCATGAGATGGTCCTCCTTGTCATACCCACTCTCCGAAATAAGCTCATGATATTCATGATCTTCATTTTTAATGTGATATCCCCAGTTTGGGGCATGGATATGCAGATGAATCCAAAGTTCTACAGGACCACTAGCGCTTCCCCATCCTCCACACTCTCTCTCGCTATGCAAATTGATGCCTATGAGAAGCATGGAGCATGGACATTTCATTTGATTATTTTTCTCTAGAGAAATATACTTCCATAGATGTTTTAATGAGCTGCAGAATGATATTTCCATGGTCTTAATACCTTGGGCTTCAATTACGTACACTTTTTTTCCCCTTGGTTCTCAGTTCATGTTTTTATTTATTTTTTTTTAAAGATTTTATTTATTTGTTTTTGCAAGGGAGAGAGAGAGAGAGAGCACGAGTGGTGGGGAGGGGCAGAGAGAGAAGCAGACTTCCTGCTGAGCAGGGAGCCTTATGTAGGACTCGATCCCAGCACCCCATGATCATGACCTGAGTGAGCAAAAGGCAGACACTTAACTGACTGAGCCAACCAGGCGCCCCCAGCTCATGCTTTTTTTTTTTTAATTTTATTATGTTAGTCACCATAAAATACATCACTAGTTTTTGATGCGATGTTCCAGGGTTCATTGTTTATGTACAATACCTAGTGCTAATACCCACCACCAGGCTCACCCATCGCCCCCCACTAAAACCCTGTTTGTTTCTCAGAGTCCACAGTCTCTCATGGTTCCTCTCCCCCTCTGATTTCCCCCAATTCACTTTTCCCTTCCTTTTCCTAATGTCCTCCATGTTATTCCTTATGTTCCACAAGTAAGTGAAACTATATGATAATTGACTTTCTCTGCTTGACTTATTTCACTCAGCATGGTGTCCTCCAGTCCAATCCATGTTGATGCAAAAGTTGGGTATTCATCCTTTCTGATGGCCGAGTAATATTTCATTGTATATATGGACCATATCTTCTTTATCCATTCATCTGTTGAAGGGCATCTCAGCTCTTTCCACAGTTTGGCGATTGTGGACATTGCTGCTGTGAACATTGGGGTATATATGGCCCTTCTTTTCACTGCATCTGTATTTTTGGTGTAAATACCCAGTAGTGCAATTGCCCGGTCATAGGGTATCAGCTCATGCTTTTAACGAACTAAACACTGTTTGCCACTCACAGGGGTATAGGCTAAAGAAAGTTAGGGACACTTTTTTTTTTAAGATTTTATTTATTTATTGACAGAGAGAGACAGCAAGAGAGGGAGCACAGGCAGGGGGGGAGTGGGAGAAGGAGAAGCAGACTCCCACTGAGTAAGGACCCTGGGATCATGACCTAAGCTGAAGGCAGACGCTTAACAACTAAGCCACCCAGACACCCTGAAAATTAGGGAAATTTGCCAAATGTCTAAAATGATAGCTTTCAGGATGTATAAACCCTCTTTACAAGTGAGATGTTGCCACTGTTAACAAAACAATAGATGAAATGCAAAACAAGAGAAGGATGATGTTAAAAATAGATAGGAAAAAAAATCAAATAACTTCCCCAGCAGCTACTACCAGAGAACCAACCACAAATTGCCTAGGTCATGGAGGCAGAAGTGGGGGAAGTTATATAGAAAGGTTAATGAACAGAAGATAAGTAGTTGGGCTGCAGGCCGATATCTTTCTCTCTTTTGATCACATTTCTTGTCAAAGTATCACATCTTTTAAATATTTATTCCTCTTTCTACACTTAGTACTGACTCTTTTTAAGGAGGCCAGTAGTAGTTCCAAAGTTATAATTATTTGCCAAAGTATTATTTAAAAATTCATCTAGAAGACCAATATTGGTGATTATATCTCCTTTTCAGTAATAATGAATCTATGTATGTGTGTGTGTATACATGTATACACACACACACACACACACACTGATCTGATCTTATAAGCCCTTTTTTTCTTGGCTAGTCCCATGATCAGCCAGAACCTGCCATCAGTAACTTGTATCATTTTGGGTTATCTTCCCAAGGGAAAAAAAATCATCTTTTATCATTTGAAATGGAAATTTGCTAGAGGAGGATGAGTCAGGATTGGAATATATGAAATTTATAAAATAATACTACTAGTTTATATTTGTGTAGGATTATATTTCAGAGAAATATAGAATATTTTACCTAATACTCATACCAAAAGTTTAATATAGTTAATATAAGTATTTTTTTTATAGTTGAAGAAATTTGGGTAACAATGGCCTCCCTAAATCTTGGAGAGCCCATCCTTTATCTTGTATATTCACCTTCACTTCTCTTACCTAACTTGTCTTTTAATAAGAAGTCTGTTTTAGAAAGGAATAATAAAGCAGCTTTTTCTATTCCATTCTTCTACAGTGGGTCTCTTTCAGTCCACCTTTGCTCTTACTACTGTCACTGTCTTTCTCTTCTTTCTCTCTTTATCCTTCCTAACATGAGGAAAAGGTTAGTGAGAAAGTAGTACAAGGTACTTTTTTTTATAACCATGAGTGAAAGATATTTCTAAGATTTTCCAAATCTGGAAATAATGATACTTTTAGGAAAATTAACTTTACCAATATTGATTAAACAGAATACAGAAAACCTCAAAGTACCAATAAATATGATTGAAATAGAAAAAGAAATTTAAAAGGTTATCCAAAATCATTGCAGTATAGACTTAACATGTGAAGTCTTTAAATCTTTGGAGAATAGATAATTAACAAAATATATAGACTGTCTCAAAATATAGTGAAAAAACCTGATGTATCATCTCAAAACTTGACCAAAAGACAAGCAAAAGAGTACTTATAGCAAATCTCACTGAAGAAGAGAAATGTAACTGATAGAAGCAAACAGCAATGGTAAATTTTTAAGTATTTTAAAACTACCTTTTATATGACGCTATGAAAGAGAAAAGGGATTTTAATTTGTATAAATATATTTCATAAGTTTGACTTTATAAAGTTTATTATGTAGTCAATTCCTTATGGACAACAAGGTAGCTTTAATGAATAAAATAATCTGAAATGGAGGATCATGGATCATAATTGCAATCGCGTAGTGAAGAATTGAAAGCATCCTGGTTCAAACAGGAAAACTACTTGCAAAAGTATCAAAGCTTTATACCTTTTGCCTTAGGGTTCTTTGACTAAACTAATCCATAAGTCTGCAAAAGAAGATATAGGTAAATTTTGTCTCAGTAATCAACAAAATTTAGTGGCCAGCAATCTCTAGCACAATAGCTGTTCCTGTTATTTTTATGGAAATTGTTTGCTTTGGAAAGCTTTCATTTATGACTTTGTTTCAATGGTTAGAAGGCTCGGTGTCCATTCTATAGTGACCACTGTAGACATTATGACAGAGGATTTCCTTGCCACTGCTGCATCATTGAATGATGACTTATCTGCCAACGTGCTTAAGAATGAGATTAAGAACTGATAACTGATTTAAATACATTTTTCCTTTTAATGTGGTATCAAAATTATATTGGTTTCATAAGACATTAAAAATTGTTCTCTCTTTTTTTAGTTTCTGGAGTATTGTTTACCCCAGGATTAAATAAAATTAAACCATAGAAGATTAAACTATAGAGCTACTCAGCACATTTAATAAGGAGGTGAATATATTCTTTGACTTTCTAAAATGGGAAAAACATATGGCATATTTCTAAAGTTTAATTTATCATTGACTTCTTTAAGGAGAGTAATTGTTCTACAAAATACACTTTGAGAAACTCTATAAATATTCCCATTCAAATTAAGAACAATAGAAATATGTCAGGTATCTTTATTTTTAACATTCTTTCTGAAGTGCTCATACAGTACAACAAAATAAGGAGTTTAATGGTTCAAATGTCAAACAGTAGGAGATAACACCTTCATATGGAAATTGTGTGATTTCCTCTTACAAAATTGCAGAAAAATTAACTGAAACACTATGAAAAATGATAAAAGAAATGAGAAAGAACACTATTGTATCATACAACCTCTCTACAAATTGCTACAAAGTAAACTTGAAATTGAAAACTTCTTTTCTGACACTTAGATTAGCCATTTAAAAAAAAGAATAAAAATGTACAAGTGAATAAAATTTTGACTTGGTAAGGACACTTGCTCAAGTAGTTTCATGAAATGATGTTTCTGGTTCTCATACCCGTTTGGTGGACTCCATCACATCATTGATTTAAGTCTGCCAACTGCAACATTCCACTCCTTAATTTATTAAAAATCTCTCTTCTCTGGCTAAGAATAAGCACTTCTTAGACTTCTTCAGTTTCATCACCAGCACTAGCAATGGTTTATTTCTCCCAGAAGAGGCATTTTTCACAAATATACTAAGGTTTTATCACTTAAGAACAGCTACTACATCTGAGAGAAGAAGACAGGGCTAAGGTGAGCACATATGAAGAGAAGCTAGCTAGCTTCTCTCAGAGCCATTGAGACTGGCTCCCACATATCAGGCTCTTAGTGTGTACAATTCAAATTTATGCCACCACAGAACTGCAGATTACCCTGTGACATTAATCTCTGAGATTGTTTATAAAGAATATAAACTAGGATATTAAATCCCTGGCTGCCAAAGTTATATTGAACTACAAATAAATACAGTAATATTTATCATCCGCTATGAAGATTAGGTTTATCATTTTCACAGAGCCCTAAAACATTTCAGTGTAGGTCAGCAAGGATTAACTCACTTTATTTTTTTTTTATTTTTTTTTTAAAGACTTTATTTATTTATTTCGCAGAGGGAGAGAGATCACAAGGAGGCAGAGAGGCAGGCAGACAGAGAGAGGGGAAGCAGGCTCCCCGCTGAGCAGGGAGCCCGATGCGGGCCTCGATCCCAGGACCCTGAGATCATGACCTGAGCCGAAAGCAGAGGCTTTAACCCACTGAGCCACCCAGGCGCCCAAGGATTAACTCACTTTAGCTAAAAATATCTCACAGCATGTATCTTAATGCCACCTATTAAAAAGTGTATATAATATCTGAAATTTGTGAGAGAATGCATACTCTAATAATGTAAGATAAGTGCCTTCAGCAATCAATAATATATGGGCATCTTCAAAATAATATTGTGTGGCAGATTATAGATCATCTAATATTAAATAATTCATCTGTTTAATGCCCTTACATCATAATGTTATGAGTCCCACTTAACACATAAGGAAGCACAGACACTAAGAGGTTAACTGGCCTTTTCAGCGACTCTTGGGAAATTATTGGTAGTTGGAGAATGAAGGATCAAAAATCCATTGCTTCAAGACATTTTCTCTTCTCCTTGGATTTTGTTTTTCTATGATTAGAAAATTTTCTTACTTTAGCTTGTTAAATACTCTTTTTTAAATCATTTTTTTATTTTTAAGATTTTATTTATTTATTTGAGAGAGAGAGAGTGAGAAAGAGAGCACGAGCAAGGGGAGGGGCAGAAGGAGAAGCTGACTCCCCTGAGCAGGGAGCCCAGCCCAGGGCTTGATCCCAGGATCCTGGGATCATGACCTGAACTGAAGGCAGATGCTTAACCAACTGAGCCACCCAGGCACTCAAGCTTGTTGAATACTCTTGATCTACTATGAGAAACTGAAGTGTATCCGTAAGCATAAGCATATAGTATAAGCAACATACATACATGAAATAAGAATGTAGAAAGTCATTTAGGGACAATCTACATGACTTGAAATGATATATAATTACTACATACAGAAAGAGAATCCTCCTTAGCCTTGGAAATCTTAACTGAGTTTCAAAATACTGAAGTCATTTAAACTCCAGAATTTTTAAGACCCATCTGCCTGGGAATATTTTACTCTGTTTTGTTTTGTTTTATTTATTTTCCTTTTTTGTTTTATTTATTTTCTTTTTAATTTTTTAATTTGAATATAGTTAACACAATATTACATTTGTTTCAGATGGACAACATAGTGATTCATCTTCTCTATACCATTATGCTATGCTCACAAGTATAGCTACCCCTTCTCACAGTACAATACTGTTATAATATCATTGACTATATGGGAATCTTCATTTTAAACATTGTCATCAGGTAATTCTGAGGCAGTTATTTCCATAGGCCACATTTTAAGGGACATTGAAGGAGGGCAGAGTGCTTAAGAGTTCATGGTTTGGTTTCAGGTGGACCTGGGTTAAAAATCTCTTCCTGTAAATTGTAGTCCTTCAGAACCAGACCATGAATTAGATTTGAGTGCCAGTTTATTTGGGAGGACATTCCAGAAGGAAGGGAGTTAAGGCGTTAGAAAGGTGTTAACAGCCAATCAGCCACTGTGAGCAGTTAGTCCTCAGGCCCACTGATGACTGCCGAATGACAACCATATCTCACAGCTATTCTACCCAAAAGCAAGAAAGCCTAGGTATGTGTCTGCTAATTCCTGTTTGTTATCTGTTGGAGCTGCTGGCAGAACTTTTAGTACCAGTACCTCTCAGCCCATTCTATGTGGGCTTAACATGTTCCAATGGCCAGAAATAGCTCTCAGTCAGAATGTCTTGCAAAAAAGAAGCTGTGGTTCATGTACACTGCAGGTGTGTCTGGGGACAGTGAGGACTGAGAGGATAGGAGCTGAGCAGCACAGGTAGTGGCTACAATCATCTTTTGTACTTCTCAGATCCATTCATGTCCCGTATTGAGTTTATTTTGTTGTGTTAGGAATTAAGTTGTGGCCACACAAAATTTATTAGGGGAAAAAAGACATAACAAGATGATAAGTGGAGCTATCTATAGTCCCTCTTGCTTTAACTAGTCCTCATTTCATTAGTGATATTCATCATTTTCTTCTGTCATGCTTATTACATTCCTTTCAGCTGCTTTCAGTTGCCAACAAAATGACCCAGACTCTCATTTCTGAAATTTCTAATCCTCCCATTTTTTGGATTTTTGTCAGACTTACTTGCAGCAACTACCCATTCATGGTTATCACTGGGCACTGAGTACCAACAGGCTCCCCCAGTGAATCTCCTGAATGCCAGACATACTTTTCCTTGACCTCATTGTACAGTAGCAACAGTATCTCTTCCTGGTGGTCAAATACTCCAATTAGGATTTCTTCTTCACCTGGTCACCATGGTCTATTGGCATGAGTAACCCCAAATGACTAAGTGGTAGCAGTAATTTTGGAGTTAGTGAAACCCACACACTGTCCCCTGGTATAAGTCTTCCATTCCAGCAGTAGAACATATAATCCCACAGAGCCTGGTGCAGAGACAGAAAGCATAAATTTCCAAATTGGTCACTGAACATGACTGTAAGAATAGTCAGTCCTATCCCAATTCTTTTGTTCTTGATCTCATGTATTCTATCTCTAATGGACATAGACCATATAATGGCTTTTTGTGCATGGGTTCTACATATGTGGCCTTCATTATGTTAAAGTAATTTCCTTATTCTGAGTTTGCTGAGTGTTTTTATCATTAGAGAGTGTTTAGTTTTGTCAGATACTTTTAATGCATCAATTGAAATAATCATGTGATCTTTTCCCCTTCATTCTGTTAATGTGGTGTATTACACAGATCAATTTTCCCATATTGAACTATCCTTGCATTTCAGGAATAAATCCCGCTGAATCATGGTGTATCCTTTTAATGTGCTTGAATTCAGTTTGCTAGTATTTTGTTGTGGATTTTTGCATCAGTATTCATCAAGTATGTTGGTCTGTAGCTTTTTCTTACAGTGTTTTAATTGTGGTATTAGGATAATGTTGGCATCCTAAGTTGAATTTGGAAGTGTTTCCTCCTTTTTACTTTTTTGTAAGAATTTGAGAAGGATTGGTGTTAATTTAAATTTTTGGTAGAATTCTCCAGTGAAGCCATCTGGTCCCCTCAGCTCTTGTTTGTCAGGAAGTTTTTGAATATCAATTGAATATTCTTATTATTATAGTTCATATTTTTTATTTCTTAATGATTCAGTCTTGGTTTTTCAAAAGTGTGTTGTTTAATTTGCACATGTACTTGAATTTTCTAGTTTTCCTTTTGCTATTGATTTCTAGTTACATTCCACTGTGATCAGAAAAGACACTTTGAATGATCTCACTTTTCTTATATTTGTTAGGATATGTTTTATAGTCTAACATATGACCTATCCTAGAGAATATTCCACATATATATGAGAAGAATATATATTCTGCTGATGTTGAGTGAAGTGTTCTTTTTATATCTGTTACATCTAATCTGTCTATAGTGTTAGTCACATCTTCTCTTCCCTTATTGATCTGTCTAGTCATTCTGTCCATTATTGAAAACGGGGTATTGCTACATCCCACCATTATTGTTACTCTCCATTTCTTCCTTCAGTTCTAGCAACGTTTGCTTCATATGTTTGGGTGCTCCCTATTAGATGCATATATATTTATAATTGTTAAATATTCCTAGTGAATTGATCCTTTTACCATTTTATCCTTCTTTGGCTTTTATAAAGTTTTTGACTTAAAGTCTATTCACCCTTTCATCCTTTGTACTTATAGAAAATAAAGTCTATTTTCTGACATACATATGGCCACCTCTGCTCTCTTTTGGTTCTTTCCCATCCTTTCACTTTCAGCCTATGTGTGTCCTTAGATCTAAAATGTGTCCCTTGCAGATAGTATTTAGTTGGGTCTTGTTCTTTTAAAATCTATTCAGTCTTTCTATATCTTTTGATTGGGGAGTTTAACCCATTTACATTTAAAGTAATTAATGATTAATAGGGAGGGACTTATTATTACCATTAGTTCATTGCTTTCCATATGTCTTTTAATTATTTTATTCCTCTTTTCCTTTCTTGCTGCCTTCATATTTTGTTGCCTTTTTTTAGGTTACATGCTTTGGTTCCTTTCTCATTTTCTTTTGTGTGTCTTCTATAGGTATTTCCTTTGTGGTTACCATGAGGATTATACAAAACATCTTATAATAATCTTTTTTTTTTTTTTTTTTTTAGGTAGGCTCCATGCCCAGTGTGGAGGCCAATGCAAGGCTTGAACTCATGATCCTGAGCTCAAGACCTGAGCTGAGATCAAGAGTCAGATGTTTAGGGGCACCTGGGTGGCTCAGTCATTACGTGTCTGCCTTCGGCTCAGGTCATGATCTTAGGGTCCTAGGATCAAGCCCCATGTCGGGCTCCCTACTCTGTGGGAAAGCCTGCTTCTCCCTTTCCCACTCCCCCTGCTGGTGTTCCCTCTCTCGCTGTGTCTCTCTCTGTCAAATAAATAAATAAAATCTTAAAAAAAAAGTCAGATGTTTGACTGAGGCACCTAGGCACCCCTATAATAATCTATTTTAAACTGAAAATGAGTTAATTGTAATCATATACAAAACATTACTCTTTTAATCTCCCTTAGAGTTATTGATGTCACAAATTACATCTTTTATATTTTCTATTCATTAACATAGTTTTATAGTTATAGTCATTCTTAAGCTTTTATCTTTTAAAGTTTATATCAGAATGAAAAATGATTTATGTACCACCATTATAGTATTTTAGGAGTCTGTATTGATCTATATATTTAGTTTTACCAGAGAGCTTTATATTTTTGCATGCTTTTGTGTTCTTATTTAGCATCCTTTCATTTTAACCTGAAGAACTTTCTTTAGCCTCTTACAAGGCAGGTCTAGTGGTATGAACTCCCTCAGCTTCTATCTGGAAGGTCTTTATTTCTTCATTTTTGAAGGACAGTTTACTGTATATAGTATTCTTGGTTGGTAGTTTTTGTTTTGTTTTTTTCAACACTTTAAATGTGTTATCCACTTCCTTTCTTGCCTATAATGTTTCTGCTAAGAAATCCATTTATAATCTTGTGGGAGCTTGTACATGATTAGTCACTTTTCTCTCAGTGCTTGCTAGATTCTCTCTGTCTTTGACTTTAAAGTTTGACTATAATATGTTTTCATGTTTGTCTCTTGAGGTTTATCCTAGTTCCCTAGTTCAAGTTTTTTGAGCTTCTTGAATTTGGATGTGCATTTCCTTCCTCAGATTGAGTCTGCAGCCATTATTTCTTCAAATAAGAAATTATTCCTTTTCCTCTATCCTCTTTTAGAGATTTCTGTAATGCATACTTTGGTTCATTTGGAAGTCCCCTAGGTTTTCTTCACTTTTCATTCTCTTTTCTTTGTGTTCCTCTGACTCCATAACTTCAAATGATCTTTTTCTTTTTGAGATGTTTTATTTATTTATATATATTTATATTTTTAGATTTTATTTAAATTCAAGTTAATAAGTTGGTTAACATTACAGTGTATTATTAATTTCCGGGGTGGAATTTAGTGATTCATGAGTTGCATATAACACCCAGTGCTCATTACATTAAGTGCTTGCCTTAGTGATCCTCATCCCATTACCCTATCCCCCAACCCCCCTCCAGTACACTCAGTTTTTTCTCTATAGTTAAGAGTCTCTTATGGTTTACTTTCCTCTTTGTTTTTATCTTATTTTGCTTTTCTTTCCCTTTCCCTATGTTCATCTATTTTCTTTCTTAAATTCCACCTGAGAATGAGTAGTGAGAATACAAACTGGTATAGCCAGTCTGGAAAAGAGTATAGAGATTCCTTAAAAAGTTAAAAATAGAACAATAACCCAGCAGTTGCACTACTAGGTACTTATCCAAAAGATACAAAAATTGTGATTTGAAGGGGCACTTGCACCCAGCATTTATAGCAGCAATGTTCACAATAGCCAATGTTCACAAAAGCCATGTGTGTGTGTGTGTGTGTGTGTGTGTGTGTGTGTGTGTGTCTTCAAAAAGAATGAAATCTTGCCATTTGCAACAACATGAATGGAACTAGAATGGAACTAGAGTGCATTACACTAAGTGAAATAAGTCAGTCAGAGAAAGTCAAATGACCTATCTTAAAGTTGTTTGTGGCACTGCAGTCTTCTGGTGCTGCAGGAAACTGCTGAGCTCTTCTCAGTCCTCAGTGACTCCCAGGCTTCCAAACTAGGCCAGTTCTAGTGCTCTGAGTTAGATGAGAAAGAAACCAGTCCCTCAGGCAGCACCAAATAGCCAGAACTTCAGACATACAGTCCATTCTTGTCTCTCCTGCCAAGGGAAAAGCCACAAGTAAGTCATTTTCTCCTTATTGTACCATGCTGTGCTGGCTTGGGTTAGAGTTATTGTGGATAAAATTCAATGGCTTTTCTCATCTGTTTCAATGCAGCTATTCTTGGTTTTGTGATTATTTTGGTTATTACTACTTTTTAATTGGTTTCTTTATTTTTCATAAAGTCTTGTTGTACTGTATATGTATCTCTATGGCAGAACAAAGCTACCTATTCCACCATCTTACTTATCCTAATCTCTGAGGAGCTGTTTTTTAAACAGTGAATAATTCTCTTCTTCAAATGGCATGACCCCACTCTAGAACTTTGGAGTCTGCATTGCAAATCAAATTTTGGTGCTTGGGTTATATTCTACAATCCATCCTGGTCTACTATGGAGACTTATAGAAATTTTGGATAGGCCAGGTCATAATGATCCAAATAACAGGACCAGGTACTTCAGAACCAGAACATGATGCGGCCTCCCTTGTTCTGGTCACCACTCAAAACTGGCAGATTTTCAAATCACTCAACAGATGTGTTGAGCAATATTTCCCCATGTGGTATATACTCTTCCTAAAATATGGAAAGGTTCAACAGTATTGTGTCTCTTTCTTAGTAGTTAGAAGTATAAGGTGAAATAACTTGCTTTTTACCTTGGAGGGGATATCACAAAATGCTGTAGGCTATTGGCTACTAAAAATTTTAAAAAGCCCCTGAATATGTACAGAGTATCTCCCATTCTCAGTCACACTTGTATCATACCAGATCTTATCCAGAATACTTTTTACTTCCTATTCACTAGATTTAATTTGCATGATGTCATCACTATAAAAGATCATCATGATATCCTGCCGAATGTCAAGATTATCAAGGTCCCTTATGATTCTGTTATGACTGAGAGAGGAAAGTTAGCAAAATCCTAAAACAAGACTACATATATGTGTTTTGCTGTTTATTTTAAGTGAATAAAAAGGTTTTTTATGGGCATCGAAAGAATGTATATACTATATCAATAGCTGTATGCCAAATTTCGGAGATCTGTTCTTATAAAAATCCCACTTCCAACCCATTGGCTGTGATTGAGTCTACCAGGTGGTTAAGTTTATGCAGTCCATATAATCTGCCATGTTCTGTCCTGTATTCACAAGGGCCAGACTGGTGAATTCACTTGGGATGTAATGAGGACTACTACCTCTGCATTCCTTAAGTCTTTTTTCTTTAAGATTTTATTTATTTATTTGTTAGAGAGGGAGAGAGCACAGGCAGGCAGAGCTGCAGGCAGAGCGGCATGCAGAGGCAGAAGGAGAACCAGGCTCCCCGCTGAGCAAGGAGCCTGATGCGGGACTCCATCCCAGGACCCTGGGATCATGACCTGAGCCAAAGGCAGCTGCTTAACAAACTGAGCCACCCAGTCATCCCTTAAGTGTTTGAGAATAACACTAATTTTTGACATTTTATCCTTCTGAATTCAAAGCAAGCTTGATTCTAATAAAGAGTGTTGCTTCTTAGGGCTGTCAGTACCCTTATTTACTCAGTCATAGACATAAGAAGCTTACCTTGCACTCATTTTGAGTATTAGTGAATTCCCATGCATTGTGGGTCCCCTAAGAATTGTGTACTCATGGCGAACACTATATACAAACAGGGAGACGAACAACAGGGGTGTATATCTCTTCTTCTCATGTTCCTGCTTCATTGTCACATCAAACTTTACTTGCAAAACCCAAGTCCAAAGAATTTCAAGAAGACTACACCAGAGCATTCAACCAAGCATGGAGCCCTTCTAAACATAGGGTTCTGGAAGACTACAGAGGTCACATGCCAATGAAGTTGTTGCTGACCACAACCTTACACAATGGAGTTGTCAAGAGTGGTTTATAGAACCAAGTTTAATGGGTGGGCATACAAATTTTCCCCAAGACCTAACCCACTGTGTCCCTAAAAACCATTATGTTGCTAAAGAATATCTTTTTGCAAATTGGGAAATTCTTGATACTTTATGTGACTTTTTAAAACTAATTGCTCTGATTTTAATTCAAATAGCATGAAAGTATTGTATTAGTTAATTTTTTTGTTTACGGATATTTTGTTTCTAGCAGTTTTACAAAACTTTTGGGCTACAGCCAGACAAGAGCTATACTTGGGCTGACTCCCAGTTCTGAAGATTGTGGATCCAAGCCCAAATTTCAAGGTCAAGGACTAGGGACTCTTTGGCTGTTTGGAACTATTCGAATTGAGAAAGAAAGGGCCCCAGTGACCTAAGCATTGAAGAGAGAAATCTTAAAGCCCACTGATTTGTAGCACCTCATTTCCTACCACGTTGAGCTCTCACAAGGGGAATCCATTAGATTTTAGAATAGAAAGAAATCCATCACATGTAGAAGTTCTTGGTTTTAAACTTCTGGTTAAATATAAAGGAGATAATTTTTGGTAGTCAAGGGTAAAGGGAAGATTAAATGACCCAGATCTACCGAAGGGAATCTGGTCATAGAACTTTGGATCCAGAATAGCAGGTAATCATAAACTTGTATGTTTTGCAAATGACCTTAGGTCTAATGCCAGGTTCACGAGTCTATGAAACCCATACTGTCTTGTATTTCATCACCATTTGCAACAGCAGTAATGTCTGGAGTTATCTAGTTATCTTCTTTCATTTGACCTAAGAATATTAGGAAAATGACCATAGCATTCCCAATATCTCTGGAAGACAAGAGAAAACTGTTATTTAACTATATGAAAGGTGAGACTAAGATTCAGGTAGATAAGAATGATTATACAGAAGGCAGAGATTTGGGCAATGAAAAAGCTAAAAGTAAATTCTGAGTTTCCTACCCTCCAAACCCATGCTCTCTATTCAAATACATTTTGCTCTGTACTTTAGGTGATTTTCTCTGTGGTCTTAAATGGATTTTTACAAGGTCTGTGGAGTTTCTACATGTTGTTACATATGTTTTAGTAATGCTGATGTTAAGTTTTGCATGTGTTTTATTTTATTCCCCTAGTAGTCTTAAAAGTAGGACAAGAATTATTTAAAGGGGAAAAGAGATTATTATTTCAGTTTAAGAGTCCCAATAGAATGAAGAAAACTTGGAAAGTGTAAAAAGTTCTATATTACTATTAAGTGTGACTCAAAAGCCACCCTTGGTTTTACACTATCTCTATCTATAATTTTACTTCTCCCTAGCATTTTTTTCAGACTTGCACAGCAGCTAATCCTCATAAAGGAAAAGCCACACATGAAATTTAAACTCCAACACTTTTGCTAAAATTCCTGTAGGAAAACATCTTCCCCCTCTCCATGACTATATTAAATTGACTACATGGAATACAGTCAAACTTCACCTTTGGATGGAATCCAGGCATTAACTAAGAAATGTATAGAAAATCAGGCGTTGTTGGACATAGATTATCTGGAATATGCTTTTGTGGTCTTTAGAAGTTAACACTTCATGGAGGAAAATCCTAATAACATACACATCTAATTTAGCTACTTATCTAGTCTAGTAAATATCAAGGTATATATAATGTGTACAGCTATACTTGTAAAGAATTCCAAAGAAGTTCTGTGAACAGGGGCAGATTTTAAGTTTTATGCAGAAAGGTGTCAGATATTAGAAGTCTCCCCACATTTTCTCCCCAGATAGAAAATTTGAAAAATAAGAATTTTATTTATTTTATTTTCTCTTCAAATAGAGACAAAAAATAAAAATATTATTTTCTCCCCAAATAAGAAATAAAATAGAAATTTTCTCTCCAGCTTATTTGTTAGTAGGTATTAGAAGGGAAAGACTAAGGCTTATGGACAATAGGCTTCCAGAACCCCTCTTTTGGTCTGGTCACCAAATCCTGAAATGTTCAGGTCAGAAAGCAAGACCAGTGGATTTCACACTGTCACTCGTACCTCGAGCTTTTGGGTATCACAGAGGCCATATTGGAGAACAAAAGAAAGACCATGGTATGGAGCTACCAGCTCATTACTCCCATTTCAACTGCTAAGTTTTCCTTGTCAGTCTTATCTGGGAATTGGCATAAAATTAGGTGAGAAAAAGAATTCTGCTACTGAGAAAAAGTCTGAAAACTACTTTCATTTTTTTTAGGTAAAGAAATTGAGACCAAGAGAGGGAATGATGACTTTTTCCTTATCATCCAGCTACTCAGCATAGTACTATAGATAACTCTATGAGTCTCAATTGACCCATTAGTCATAGTTTTTATACCACATAATCTTGTGATGTATGAAAAGTTATTGTCCAATTCCATGCACTGCTTCTTCCTTCCTAATGTTCCATTTGCTTACTTCCCCTTTTGGTTATTAAAGCAGAGACTTGTCACCTACACAGTATCAAATGTCCCCCTCTTCTTTAATCACAGAACCCCAATTTTATTCCAGAGCCTACCATTCCCAGCACATTTCACAGCCTCCTTTGCAGCAACTACGACACTGAGTTCTTGCCAGTGAGGTAAAAGCAGAATTACTGTGTAGAAAGCTGAGAAGTTTCTTTAAAGGGAATCAACTCAGTGTAGATATGGGCTTTTTCCCCCCTTTATCTCTTCCTTTGGGAGGGGTGTAAACTTGATAGCTGAAGCCTACAGTGGCAGAGCAAACACAAGAGGTACTTTGGTTTCAGATAATTTCTTGAGGCCTCCATATCAGCCCTCTTTTATTTAGAGGAGTAAACTTTTGTGTGTTTAAACCACGTAGTGATCTTCACACATGCTGTACACCTTATCTATGCTTGTGCTTTCCAAAATGCAACTGGTCCTTCTTCTTATACCCATTATAAATAAAAATTAATTACTTCTCTATTTCATTACCTCAGAGTCTCAGGCCTTTTATGATTACTTAATATTTTCAACAACAACTGACAATTAAGATTTCCCCTTCCATACAGCATTTGTCAAGGATAGTCAGCATTTTTTACCATGTATTTTACTATATTCCTATTCAGTGAAAGTGGGCATACCTTATACGGTAATAATATTAATTGAAATATGTAAGTAGTAAGAATGCAAGTGACCTCCAAATATGTGAAAGAGAATTTAAAAATAGAAATGAAATTAATTAAATGGAATTGTTTAGAGGAATCATTTGAATTAGAAAAAAAAATTTTTTGAATATGGTTGACATGCAATGTTATGTTAGTTTTAGATGTATGACATAGTGATTCAATTTTATACATTACGCAATGCTCACCACAAACACAGCCACCTCTGTCACCACACAATGCTATTACAATACCATTGACTAGATTCTCTATTCTATGCCTTTTATTCCCTTGACTTATTAATTCCATGACTGGAAGCCTGTGTCTTTCAATCCCCTTTCACCCATCTTGTTTAGCCTCCATCCCCCTTCCCTCTGGCAATGATCAGTTTGTTCTCTATATCCATAGGTCTGATTCTGCTTTTTATTTGTTTATTTATTCACTTTCTGAAGATTCCACATATGAGTGAAATCACAGTATTTGTCTTTCTCAGTCTGACTTATTTCACTTAGCATAATACTCTCCATGTCCATCCATATTGTCACAGATGGCAAGAGCATATTCTTTTTTATGGATGCATAATATTCCTCTGTGTGTGTGTGTGCTTGTGTGTGTGTGTGTGTGTGTGTGTGTGTGTGTTCCTTATCCCTTCACCTATTGGATGGACACTTAGGTGGTTTCCATCTTGGCTAGTGTAAATAATATCGCAATAAACATGGGATGTATATATCTTTTTGAATTAGTGTTTCTGTTGTCTTTGAGTAAATGTTCAATAGTAGAACTATTGAATCATACAGTAGTTCAATTTTTAATTTTTTTGAGGAAGCACCATACCATACTATTTTCTACAGTGATTGTACTGGTTCGCGTTCCCACCAACAGTGCATGGAGGTTCCTTTTTCTCCACATCCTTGCCAACACTCCTGTTACTTCTTGTCTTTTCAATTCTAACCACATTCGGAATTCTGATTTATAATCAGCCCATTTAGTAGTTTAGAATTTTGAACAAAATATAAGCTAACTGCAAAGACATTTTTACAGTTAGGGGATGTTTATTCTCTCCTTGGATTTTACTTTGCAAACACTCATTTGTTGAAAGTTCTTCGTTTTAAAGTACAGGCTACAGGAGAACCCAACTGCCTTACTTTGAAACTATTAGAAACTTTGAAATTCTACCAACTATTCAGGGTGGTTACTAAAAGTGATTTTTTTTTTAGCGCTTTCAGCTACTATCTAAGTTTTGACAATAACTTGTACTTATGCTTTAAAAACTTGAAACAAATATGCAGAAACTCTTAAAGACATAGGATCTGTCAATAAATATAATGTGTACCAAAGATACTTCTGACTTTAGAATCATTGAAACATAGGATGTTAAAGGTAGATATACTTAGGAGAGTGTGTAGTGCAATTTCTTCATTTCTCTTCTGTGTTAGCAGGTAGAAAAAAATGAGAACCTCAGTTTTCTGCTGACTTCATTATTCTTTCCCTCAGTATAGAGCATCTGCTTTTAAGTGTAAGAAGGATACATTGGGTACATGCCAATAGAAAATAAAGGGAAAGGAAAAAATTGATTGGACTCTAGATCCCACACTGACTTCAGACCTTTATGAATCTTCCGATGTCAGTGACCTTTAGAGCCTCACAGTATTCTGAGGTCTTAGTCATTCAATATAAAAAGGAAGGGAAGGAATATTCTCAGCTATTTGCCATTAGTCCTTTCTGAGCCTTATTTCTCAGGGAGCTTATCATTTTCTAAAATAAAATAGGTGACCTTTGTAAGGTAGAAGAATGACTTCCAGGTGCCATTTTGAAGATCATGTTTTCTGGTCATTGGCTAGTGTCGAAGTAGTCCAGGCAGGGTAAGTTTTTCCACAACTGTGCTTATGGAACACATAATGTAGATCTATAAGTGGAGGCAGAGGCAGAGGTAGATTTTATAATATTTAATATTTGTTTTCCCTTTTATACTCTAAGTCCCTTCAGAGCAGAGAACTGACAAAATTGTTTTTTGTTTACAAGGAAATATTAACCAGCACAGGGCCTGGAACCTACTTATAGTGTGTTTCCATCATGAAAATTGTGGTGTTAATCCCTAGATAGGTTTTGACATTCATTTCATCTGTTTTGTACTAGAGCTGAGTTCTTGGTGTATGCTGTGTGTTCAGTTCACCTGAAACCAAGAAACATAATCCATTCATCTAAAAACCAAATTATTTCTACTGTGTGCCGGGTACGGAACATAGAGACTTCAAAGTTCTTACAGGCTAGTAAAAAAATGTACAGCATTTTCCATATGCACAAAATACTGTTCTAAGAATTTTAGAAAGGTTCTAAGGATAACCTTTATAGTCACTAAGCTGTCTCATGGGAAAAAGCAAGGGGACCAAATTTCTTGGGGCAGAGGGCTCAGATTAGAGCCATAATGAGAAATAAAATGGAGTTGACAGGCCCCTGAGGAAGGGCCTTATCTATCTACATGGGCGTTTGACACTATTCTGCTGAGCAATGGGGAGCCATGAAAGATTTTTAAACATTGAAGTGATAAAATGAATGTTGTATTTCAAGAACATCCTGGTGTGCAGGATGGATGAGCAGCAGAAAGTCATTATAGTCAGAGAGACTAGTTAGTTGTTAATTTCTATCATCAAGACCGTCTCTGAATTTGAAGTTGAAAAACAACACAAACTAATTAATTCAGTAAATGCTATTAAGCACCTTATTTGGGCCAGACCTTATGTTAAGAATTGAGGATACATCTATGTTTCTGCCTTGCAGAACATACATACCAGTAGAAAGTGTGGGTGTGTGCATGTATGTGCATGTGTGTGTGTGGTTGTGGATGTGCGTGGATCTGTAAGAGAAAAGGAGAATCAGAGAGAAAGAGAGGGAAATATTTAATATAAGAAATGGAGGTTGAAATAAAGCAAATTTAGTATAAAAGATGTAAACCTTACTAATAATATGCCTAACCTCACTAGAAGTCAGAGAAACAGGTATTAGAACAATAATAAGATAACATTAGACAAAATTTTTAATAGTTTGACAAATATCAAATGTTAGTAAGGATATGAAACAATAGGAACTCTAATGCATTTCCCATCTGATATTTATCAGTAGAACCACTTTCAAGGACAATTTGACAGTATCTTGCCAAGTTGAAAGTATATATTCTTTAAACAAAATAGAAATCACCTACATATCTGTTGATAGGAGAATGGAAAAATAAATGAAATACTAATCAGAAATGAAAATGGAAGGACTGAATCTATATTTATCAATGTGCATGAAACTTCAAAAATAATGCTGAGTGGAAAAAGTAAATTATGGAAAAAGATATGCAAAAAATCTTTTACATAAAGTTTATAAACTTTCAAGTCAATAGTATACACTTATTTTCTCAAAGAAATACTTGAGGATAAAAAGCATCTGATTTAGGACAGAGAGTACTTTTAGGGGTCTGGGGAGATGAGCTTGGTGGTAATATAGAGAAGCTTCAAATTTATGTGTCATTTTTTATTTCTTATGTTGGATAATGGATCATGAGAATTCATTGTATTTTTTAAAATACATTTTCATTGTATCAAATATCCTTCTTTATATTTTAAACAATTCCTAATAAGTTCTGAGCACCTTTCTCATAATATGACATACACATCACAGACATCTTGCAATAGCCTAACGGTGAGGGACTGGCTGGCCACATAATGGTTTTCAGGTAATTTCTGGCCTGCCATGACAAATCTCTCTATTATTTAAGAAAAATTACTTTTGCTGGACACCCTGAAATTTCCAGGGAATTACTAGAGCTACCAAGTACTGCCACTCTGGAAGATGATGCTTTTTTATGTAAGACTGTATTTGGGAAGTGTTTAGAAATGGCCTATTTCTTGACCACATCCACATAATCAAGCACACCTAGGCAAGACATTGACTTTGACGATGCAACTTAACATAGGTTCAGTTTTCCTATTTCCTGACAAAATAATGATGATGGATGGGTCTGAGCCTTCCCTAGAGTGGTTCAGTGTCTCTGGAGATAGGGCTTTCACTATAAGGAATGTTCTTCCCTGCCCCACTCCAAGATCAATACAAAATCCAGCCTTGGATTTCACATTAGGTGGCTCCTGGCTGCCTGTTTCAGGCTGTCAATCTCCCCTTTATGTACAATATGACCGAGTTGTCTTCTGGGTGGTGTCTCCCTCCAAAGACAGAGTCAAGTTTCTCATTAGTTTGCAAAATAGCTTACTGCACTAACTGTATTCTCAGCTGAAATTCCCAACACTGGGTGAGTCACACTGAAGATCCTGTTGAAGCCAGTTTGAACAGCTTTCTCATGTTCACAGCACAGAAAAATCAAAAGCGTAACATTTGGAATCTGACCTGCACTTTAGATGCATGCATTTGGACCTATGGGTACTTACTTGGTCAGTTAAAGGTTTATTGGACTACTCTCTTCTTTTAATTATAAACTATTGAAATCCACCCAAGAATTCTGACTGAAATCAGGAGACTGGAGTTATAATAAAATCAGAATTTCTGTATTTTTCTGTGAGGTAGGCAAGGCAAGGATGTTAGAGCCACTCAATAAGCACTAAATAAATCATGTTCCCTTGCTCTGGTGCGGAGAGACCTAGCACTTCCTCTGCTAGGCCCAGCTGATCGACCTCTATAAAAATCTTAGCAAGCACTTGCGTCCCAGCAGGAGCTGTACTGGGATGAAATCATGGAGTGCCTGAGGACAGCACCCCCCTCCCCATTCCCATGGCAACTGTCAATCTCACAGGAACAGAAGAGATGTCTTAGGTTTGAGATTTCTTTTGGAATGCTCTCTGGGATGGAATGCCTTATTAAATTTCGAAGATTCAAGTACTGAGACTCCAGGGAGAAGATCTCCTCTATTGTACTGGGGTAGGGAAGTGTGCCATTATTTCCTGTTGGGAAACAGACCTTGGCCAACTGGTGCAAATTGTACGTTGGCATATTTGCTCAAAATAATACAGAATTCTTCACAGAAGTAGTGCTACTTAATAGTGGAGTGGCCTATCTCAGAAATTCAAGCATTTTCTGACATTGTAATAATTCAAGTGGAGGACAGATGTCTAATAATCTAAGATGATATAGGCAAACAAACAAACTGTTGAACTGAATGAGGTCCCTGAGAACACTGAGACTATGTCAAACACAAAGCTTGAGTTGACTCTATTAGGATTCATGACTTCTGGTAGTATCCATTAATGCATACAAATCTTTAGAAGGACAAAACTTCATAGAAAATTTGGGAATTGAAATAACATAAGGTAGATCGAAATTCAGGGACTATAGGACAGAGGTTGTGTGGAATCTGGTTTTGTCTTTGCTACTAGGTAGTGGAGTAACCTTGGACTAGTCATTTGAGCATTCTTAAGTCTAGGTTTCCTCATGTGTATAAAATGAAGAGACTGGACTAGATGTTTTTTGTATTCCTGTCAGCAACTTAATACTTTTTCTGGAGAAGGATGAGGTATAGATACACAAGTGAATAACTGTCAGCGAAATCCTTTCCCATCTCTATTTTAGCCCCTATAACACAGAATAGATCAGGACATGGGATCCTGAAAATAAATTGCCCTCTGGTTGATTCTGATATTCTCTCCCCATGTTGTCATAGTCCATTATAACAACACAATAGTAGAGAATTGCGGATACCAGTTAAGTAGGGTTAGAATATCTGATGTTATGTGTAGGTGAGTGAATCCTCCTTCAGTAGGGAGATGGAAGTCCCCTTTCATGCCCTTCTCCAAAGAGCAGAGACTGCTTCTGAGTTCCCAGTCCACAGTTCTAGCAGAGGCATGCTCACTGAGTTTAGTAACCTCTCTAGAAAGGAGCTGTATTAAAAGAATAAAATGTATCTGCCAATGATACAATTTTCAATGTCACAAAATCCCAGAAGTCTTGAAGGTTCAGAAGGGGTCACATTTTAGTCACATGGAATAAATATGAAATTGGCTTTGTTTCATATCATACAAACCTATGATATGAAACTCAAAGATGAAATGTATGAAGCATATTTGATGAATGAGAGTTTTATATTTCTAGTACCTTCAATACATTTTGTCTTTATTGAACTTACTACCACATGTGATATCTGGATTGGGAAATTGAGCCAATTCAGTACTGTCATTTGTATTTTATAATTAGGAATGGCATGTAATATATGGACATTTGTGCTTTTTTTTAAGAACCTATAATTTTGAGCCAAACAAAACCCCCAATTAGTACAGATTTGAGTTAACTCAGCAGCTTGTGAGTTAAGGAGGAAAAACTCAATGTCAAATGCCATTCCTTAATTTAACAAACATGAATGTTTCTGCCCTGCAAATGGTGATCTCTGGGATTTCCTGGTACTTACATTTCACCTCAACAAATCCCCACACCCCACACAAAAATCAGCATTACCTTTAATATTTCCAATATGATAAGCCTTCTCTCTGCCAAATCTAATTAGCTTTAGAAATCTAAATTTCTTCTAACATAAAAATCTCTGAATAGGGAAAGACTTGTAAATGACTAAGCAGCAAACATGTACAGTTTGTCATTTGCAGTAAGTTTATTAGAGAAAATACTGTAGGAAAATTCCCTTAAACAATTTAACTCTTAAAAAACAACTTTGCGACCATGTATATTTTTTTAAGTTTAGGAAGGAGTATGTAGTTCAAAATCCTTTTCCTTTTCTTTATTTAGCTATGTAGCCTCATTCTATATGTTCATTTTTATAATGTCCTTTGTTCTTTCCCTCTCTTCTGTTTTTTAAATTTGCATTTTCTCTTCATACTGAGACTCTCCCTCTCTCTTCATTGTTAGGAAATAGCAGAAATTTCATTCACTAAAGATTGATTGCCAGCAAGGAGGATACAAAAAAGAATGTTCCTCGAATTTCTGGAGAGATTAAACAGTGGATTATTCTCCAATAATTGGAGATTCCCTCTATAGGTCATCAGAAAACAAGACAACGCAAACAAACACTAAAATGTATTGCTGACTGAGCCAATCTAAGTTCCACAAACTAAGAAAGTTTTTGTTTGTGTTTTAAGAAGCCCAGCTTCTCCAATATGCTCACCCACCCTACAAGTATCCCTTCAGTCTCTCAATCTGTAAGTACTTAGTGCCCTATGCTCTCTCTTAAGCCAAATAAAACCCTAAAATTATATATTGGATTCACCCCAGAGTATAAATGATAACAACACAAAGCATTCACTACCTGGAAGTCAGTCTGTATTTAATTGGGAAAAAAGCTCTGTGTTAAAGGAATAACTTTTTCCAAAAAGATCTATTATAGTCATGGATGGGGTGATATGACAAGGAACTGAGCCTTTTCGTTCCTTTCTCTGCCAATCATAAAAGCCACCAGTGCATGAGACCAGCCCAGAACTGGACTTCTTTTCACTGTAGAGATGTAGTGAACGTTCAGAAAAGGTCCAATGTCTGACCATTTATTTATTCAAATGCACCGATTTCATCTAGTAGGAGAGAGTGAGAAGTTGAGAAAGGTAAAACATTTGAGCAGGCAGGGAGATGTCCTCTTGGCATGGTAGGATTCAAAGACCATTCCAGTCAGTACAGTAAAAACATCTAGTTTAAGTTGCAAACTACCATCCTATAGTGTCTTCTGACTTCTAGTAATGTGATTCTGTCATGGTCTGTGAAAAGCTACCCTAAAGTAATCTCAGAAGAAAGAGAATGGCCTCTCCATCATCTCCACCACTTAGAGCTGGAAGCTCTTGGGGTGATCAGTCTAGAATGTGGGATTAATGATTCTACTATAATTGTTATAAAATACACAATCAACAAGTGACAAAGGGTGGATACTTGTTGGGTTTTCTAAAAAGACTACGGGAAAATCTGTTCATTCTTTGTTAATTCCTGTTGGATACTACGTTCCATACCTCAGCCCATTGTCACGTCCCAAGCAAATGGAAAGATCAGGTATTTTAGGCCTGTCCTGGTCTTAGCTAATTTATTGTGCTCTGTGGTCATGGCTCTGTAACTGATCTGAGGTTTAGAGAGAGAGCTACCCCATAAACCCAGCTTTCAGAAGCAGATACCCAAGATACTGTCCTTAGTGGCTTTATATCAGGAGAATAACCATGCTAAAAAGAGGTCAGGCCAGGGGTGGTTGGTCACTGGGAAAAGAGTTGGAAAAAAGGAATGCTTGTCAGTTGATCGCTCATGGGAAGAGGCCAAGGACACATGCTTTCTATCTCTAAGGGACTAGGCCAATTAAAGACCAGGTTGCTCTGAAGTGGTTAATCTCAGGGAGCAAGGAAATTTTACATCAGTCCAAGGGAAAAAGATAAAAGCACATTGGAGCTTCCCAACCTGACTGAGGTTTCTGTTGATCTGAACAGAATTTCTAGAGTCTCTCCAGCATGGCTTCCTAATTTGACCTTTTATGATTTGTGGCCTTAAAGCCACAAGACCAAACTATAATCCTTAAAATATTTTGGCACAAGGGGTCAGGCTCAGGAGAATTTTTATCCTTAGGTCTATAGTTTTCTGGTTTTTGCTGGCTTAACATCATCCATAAACTATCTGGAACACATTTTTGATCATTCATAATTTACTGTAAAGTTCTGGGGCTAAAACAACACAAACCACTCTTTTGGGGATCATCTCATGCATTAGAGCCTAAAAAATTAAGAATCTCTTTAAATCGAAGTTAGTAAACCAAGTGTACAAAAGCAGTGGCTCTCAGGATCTTTCATGGTCTTATAATCTGCAGCCTGATGCCAAATCCAAATCGTCACTGCATATATAATGGGTAAATATGAGTCTACACCTAAATCTTACCCAGACTTTTCAAAGAATTATCAGATGTTCACTAGCCTTCAAAATGCAGCCTAGTCCATCAAACCCTACTTTATTTTTTTTCACTAGTTGTATATAACACCCAGTACTCATCACAACACATGCCCTCCTTAATATCCATCACCTGGTTACCTCATCCCCCATCCCTGTCCCTTTTTTAAATTCTACTTTATAACCTTGCCCTCATTGTTTATTCTCCTCTCTGAACTCCAATAGCATCACTGGTCTATAAATATATGTCAGTTAGAAACAGGAATCTTTCTAAACATTTTAGGTAGAAAAAGGTTTAGAAGCAGAGAATTGATGCTCACAGAATTGTTCCAAGGGTGAGCAGGATGGGCTTTAAGCTAAGCATCCAGGAGAACCTCTAGCAAGACCTCCTAAATGGCCCATCAGAGGAAAATCTGCTGGCCCGTTCACAGTATAGGACACCAAGAAAATTATGAGGCTCATTACTCATTTGTAGAGCTGGAATTCAGATTTCTGGCAGGCATTGCCACCAATTCCTTAACTGTCTTTACATACCCACAAAATTAGTGGCTGGACACTGCAAGGTGACTACAGAAAAACGCATCTCCACAACCTAGCTTCTAGCCAAAAAAATAGGTGTGGGAGCAATTGGAAGACTACTGTCTAACTTCTGCCTTCCAAATCTCATGTAATGCCTCTCATTGGAAGAACTGAACTTGCGTCCAGCACTCCAGTTTGAAAAGAGTCTAGGAAATGTAGTTTTTAGCCTCCTACACTCTGTAGCATAGAAAAGCACACTAGAATTAATTTAGGATAGATGATGTGTGTCAGTTCACCACAGCAACCATAAACATGTTACTATCAATTAGTGTTTTGTTTCCTCCAACTTTGTTTCCTCCTCTCGGATTGTTAAAAGAAAACATTCTGAGAATAAGACCATATCTTAAACTTCTAAATGCCTTAACTACCTAGAAAAATTCATCTTCAATAAATATTTGTGGCTTTATTGCTTTACCAAATAATCTTTTTTTCCCTTAAAACATGCCTTCGAATGTGTTTGTTATGATATTCAATGACTTTCCTTTGTTAAAGGTGGAGTATTTTAAGCATAGTTTATTTAATTTACTTTTTTGGAGCCTGAACGTCTTGCAGTAACTTGAGGTCATCATTCTGAACATTTATGATCACTGTGCAGAAAGGATGAGAGAGGAGGCAGTAGAAGGCAGACGATCTCCAGTCTGATGTGCACTGACTCCAAGCCATGGCTATTTCTGGAAAGGTACATTGATCTGAATTGTCTTGCCATATTTCATCTTTCTACTAAAAGCCAAATGAAGAAAAAAATCTGGGTATTTCATTTGAATGAGTATAATTCTGGCAAATCTAAACTTAAGTTTAACAGCCTATTATTAACATATTAAATTTCTATTCTGTATTTATTATCTATTTAGCAAAAATTTTCCCAAAATCTTTTCTTGCAGAAGCAAGTAAGTTGCCTGCAGTGGCCATTGGAAGAAGTTTGTGAACCAAAAAGTCCTAGTGTTATAGAGAAATCATAGTGTTAATTTTTTTAATTGAAAAGGATTCCCAACATCCTAATTGATATTATCTTAACATGAATCCCAGGGAGATATAGTGACTCAATTCAGGTCACATACCTGGTAAGCAAAAAAAACCCAGATCATTAAGCCATGTCTTCTGATTAGTTCAGTGCTATTTTCACCACACAGTGTATTATGTACCTGTTTTTAATAGAATTGGGTTTTCACTCCTGGAAAAAGATGGTTAAAGTCTACATTCATATACTAGCCATTGGAAGATTCAAGAATCTCCAAATCTATTGTCATATATATGAAGAGGTTAAACTTTTATCTTGGATTTTCCATACCACACACACACACACCTATCTGTTTGAAGTGGTGGTTTCAATATAGACATTAGCAAAAGATTTAGAGTTGACAGAAGAACTCTCGAACTCCCTTCAGCAGTGAAATTCTGTGAATTCTATTCTGTTCATGTAATGATACTCTCAACCAACTGGCACTTGTATCTGCATAATAAATTTCTAACATTCATTTTGACTTAAAAATTGGGATCATTTTGGTGAATTCAGTTCAGTGTATGGTGACATGGGCCCTCCAGAAGGGTTATCAGCACTGCCCACTCTGATGAGGGTATTGGGAAAATGAGTGTCTTAAATATCAAGCATTGGTAGTAAATACCATGCTGGCATAATAAATTATTTTCGGGAATTGAAATATCATAGACTCAGCTCTTCTGGGAAGAAAGAGCACACAGGAGACTTGGGGGAAGGGGCGTGAGTGAAGAAGGAAACTTCCCAGGAACAGCTAAATGAGATCTTAAATTATCATCTTTCTAGTTCTTGGTGGGGTTTTTAATCTTATTTTCATTGAATTTAGTAATTGTTCGTATCTGCAAAGATAGAGTCCATACTGATCAATGAAACAAAGAACAATAATCCGATGATCCAATGACCTATAGAAAAGCAATTCCCTCTAAATGCCTTCTCTGCTATCTCTCAACATAATGTCTGAAATAATGAATGTTAACAGCATAATAAGGGTCCTCCTTTTCTCTCAGGAACAAACCTGATAGTAAATATGTATTGTAAACCACTGTGCTTACTAAACAGTATAAGTAAAAGTCACTAAGAAAATGCCAATTATTCTGCCTTTATCAATTTAAGCTAATTTCCAGGATTGAAAAGACTGGTCTATAATGAATGAATACTGCCAATTTCTTTTTAAAGAATGTATTAAGTGCAAGGTCTTTGCTGGTTAGTGTTAACTTTTACAGTTAAACACTCACAACCCCTTCAGCAGAGAAACTAATGGTGGCTAGTTAGAAAAGTGATACTCATGGGAAATACATTAGGGAAAGAGGAAAATGGCCAACACGCATTAACCAGGAAGGTTCTTGGGAAGGAGACCTTACCTAAATCAATAAATAGTGTAGAGATGGGGAGTATTATGGATTTTCACAAAGGAAAGACCATTTTAAAAACAAATTGTACACTAAACATGGGATGATATTCTCAACAGCTTTCTGGGGAGGAGAAACAACTATTCTGGAAACATAGAAACTAGATCATTGGCTAACACCAACTGAGCATTACTATGTTAAGAACTTCACACAGATTATTTCATCCAATCCTTACACCAAATCTATGAGATCAGTACTATTGATAATAAAATGCACCACTTATTTACTTATTAGTACATTATTTATAATGTGCTGGGTGTTACTCTAATTACTTTATATAAATTCATTCTTTGAGCCCTTAGACTAGCCCTGTGAAGTAGGTAGTCATTTTCCCCGTTTCATAGAGGGAAAGATTAACCACAGACATGTTCAACAACTTGTCCAAAATATCATGCCACCGAGTAGAAGAGCCAGGATTTGAGCCCTAATATACCTGTGATGGTTGTTTTTTTTC
Source organism: Ailurus styani (assembly GCA_002007465.1). NCBI lineage: Eukaryota > Metazoa > Chordata > Mammalia > Carnivora > Ailuridae > Ailurus > Ailurus styani. The sequence goes on from LNAC01000225.1 coordinate 1,985,290, forward strand.
TCCCTTTCCCAAAACATTGATATCTATCACATCTCTAGGCATTCATCTATTTCACTGTTATTCATCTATTTCACAGAGGGCCATTCGGACAAGCACTGCTCTAAGAGCTGGGAAAACCTCAGTGACGAAAACTGTCCCAGCACTTAGGGAGTGTCATTCCAGCTACATCTTATTAGGCCTCATCTGAGCAAAGAATGGAATGTAGTGTGGTAATCATATAGAAATACATGGAAAGAGTAGTCAGGTGAAAGGAAAGTTCTTTAAGTCTTAAGGTAGAAGCCTGTGTTTCAGGAAGAAAATTCCGGGGCAGGGTGGGGGGGCACAGCTTGAGTAAAGACTCCAAGGTAGGATCATGTTTGGCAAGTTTGAGTGAAAAGAAGGAGGAAAAACTGCTAAGTGGAAAAGTAGGTCAAGGTGGTCACAGGGGCCCAGATCATCTGGTCAAGCACATCGATTTCACTCAGTAAAATGGGAAGCCATTGCAGGGTTTTGAACAAAAAAATGACATGTTCTGATTCATTTCTTAAAACAATCAGTCTGAGAACAGACTATAGGGGGACAAGGATAGAAGGAACAAGTTCTTGACAAAATGATGTGGGAAAGGCTGTGGTGAACTAGGAATGAAAGGAAAGGTCAGGAACTCAGCTTTGGACATCCTGACTCCAGGATGCTCACTAGACTTCTGAGTGGAAGTGACAAGCAGGCAGTTGATAGGGTTTTGGGAGAGAGATCTCAGCTAAAGATGCAGCATTTGGAGTTTTCAGCACATGCATAGGATGGAAAACTGAGTGGCTGGATGAAACTAATAACTACTGGAGGGAAGGCCTAAGGACTAGCTCTGGCCACTCCAGCACTGGGAGGAAGAACCAGCAAGGGAAACTGAAAAGGAACAAAGAAGTGAAGCAAGAAAAACTAAATGGGACTTTGGTGTCCTGCAGGCCAGTAAAGAACATATATCAGAGGAGATTTTTTTTCCTTTTTAACTAACCTCTTGGTAGCTAAGCCCTTACTCCCAGTCCATTTTTTTCTAATTTATATCCAATAGCTATCATTGCCATTGTGACTGAGCTCACTCCTGAACCTACAGCCAGCTGGCAGGTCAGCATGGGGCTGGCTGGGGTAGGATGACTGAGGCTTGGCTGATTCAGCTCCGCTCCACACGGCCTCTCATGATCCATGGGACTAGCACAGCCTTGTTCCCATAGCAACAGGCAGGGGTCCCAGAGAGAGTGAGCAAGTCACAAAGCAAGTCACAAAGTGAACCTGTATTCAATGTTTAGAAAGTAGAGTCTCTCTTGATAAGATGCAAATCACATGGCAAAGGGCATGGATATAGAGGAGTGAACATTTGGATATATTTCACAGTACCCACTGCTTACCACTCTGAAGCCCCAGGCCCTATCAGGAAGCTGCCCCAACCATCCTGTAGAGACTGCCTTCCCCATCTTCTGTGCCTTTCTAGATCCAAGTCTTTCTCTTAAATGCAGCTCAGCTCCCTCATCTTCTTTTCAAACCATTCTTGCCCATATTCGTCTCTCCTTCTCTGAGTCCTTATGGCCCTTGCAACTGGAACCCCAGACAATACATTAAAACGCTTAAGTGGGCACCTGGGTGGCTCAGTCGGTTAAGCATCTGCCTTCAGCTTGGGTAATGATCCCAGAGTCCTGGGATTGGGTCCCACTTCGGGAGAAGTCTGCTTCTCCCTCTCCCTCTGCCTGTGCTCCCCCTGCTTGTTCTCTCTCTGTGTGTCAAATAAGTAAATAAAATCCTTAAAAATAAATAAATAAAGTGTCTAAGTGGGGGACTGACACACACAGCAAGCACCCAGTGAATGGTAGTGATAGCCATTGTTCTTCTTCACAAATCATCCGAAAATGTTCTCTAATTATTTTTCTGCATTCATCTTAACAGTCTCCCTAACTAGGCCATAATCTCCTCTAATAGGGAGATGTCTTATATATCTCTGTGTCCTAACAGTAGCTAGCACCGTGGGAGACACATAGTGAGTGCTCAATAAAATCTTGTTAATTGTTAAGGATTAATTTAAAGTCTGAGGAGATTCTTATAATGTGGAGATTATCACATAGTTAAAATGTCATGAAGCAACATTAATTCTAGAAATGCTAAGAAAGGCATGCATTGTAGAGAGAATTCAATTATTAGCAAAAAAATTATTCTCTCTAAGGAAATTATCTATTTTCTCACTCTTTCACATCAATTTTACTGTCTAGCTACTTGAAATTAAAGATGTGAACTTAGGCGTTCTGGAAGCCTGATAAAAGCAGGTATTAATCATTTTTAACCACATGTCTTATATTTCCAGCAAACACATTGTCACATCCATGCAGTACTCTCTATGGAACTTCAAAACAGATTTTGCCCTTGCTGGTAAGCTTGAAAGAGGAAAAAAAAAATGCAGACTCTCAAAATTGAGTGAGGGGCAGTGAAAGAAGAAAAAATAAACATGTAACACAAGGAAAATATTAGCAAATAAGCTAAAAATTGCAATAATCTTAGTGCCTGACTGATTTTTGTGTTCCATGGTTTGCACCATAGACTACTTTATATCAGTATGAGGTGTCACAATATAAGAGAAAAAAATTAGTAGAGTGGTGCTTTGGGGGGTGGGTGGAAAGACAGTAGAGGTCAAATGAACTATTTCCACAGACCCAGATTTTCTTGCTTTACGATATTAAATTCTCCATAAATAACATGTCTGTCATGAATTTCAACATGCTTTTTTTTTTTTTAGGAATCAAATCAAATCAATGTCAGATAGTCTTGACTGAATAAAGTCACAGTGAAATTTCTGCTTTCTAACAATTTAGTAACTTCTCCTAACTTCACATTAAGCTCAGTCTCAAAGTTGCAAATACATGGGTTATTAAGTTTGGGTTTTGTGGAGTAAAGTCTAGAATAAAATTAGAATGCAAAGCATAGAAATTGAAACACTGGATGTGTCAAGGCGTCTTTTGTTGTTGTTGTTGTTAAGTATTTCTATAGGTTTTCCATTATATTTTTTAAAGTTCTGAACATCTGGTCACTCTGTAGACACACAATTGCATTTACTGTTACTGAACATGAGAGCTTTGTTGTTGAGATGACAGAAGTGTTTAAATTGCACAGGACTACATCTGGAGATTTAGACTCTGCAATGACAAGAATGAGTTCTAGTAGCTTACAATGAAATATGTGTTTTGTGGCCAATTGATCAGCCTTCCACATCCCCGTCCACTTTACCCATTTTTCCTGCCATAGTTTGAGTTCAGAAATTATATCCTGATGCCAAGGTAGGTCATACTTCAACATCCTGGCTGCTCTTCCCATGTCCACCCTCTTCTTCCAATTCATTTTTCTTGCTGCCAAATTAATCTCCATTAAGTGACAGATGCATCATATTAGTTCCTTGCTTAAAACTCTTTACTGTAAAAAACAAACAAGCAAACAAAAAACAACCCTTTACTGGTTTAGTCAGACCTTAAGAATAAAATCCAAGAACCTTAGCTTTGTACTCAAGACCTCTCTCAGAGACACCTCAAATCCACCTTTCCTATGAACCCCTGCTGCTCTTCCATGACACCTCCATTCACACCACAGGTCCTTCTTCTCTCCTCAGTGTACACTGTGTCTTCTCATTTAATACATAATGAGACTCTCCCTCTCTGCCTTCACGTAAGCTTTCAATGCCTGCCTTCACATAAGCTTTCAATGCCTGCCTTCTCTCCACATGTCTAATTCCAATACCATCTTCACAGCAGAGCTCCAGTGCTCACAAATACAACTTTCTCTGACCAATGAAACAGAAACTAGCATATCATTTCTCCTCCTCTTCCTTTTAAAGGAAACCTAACTTTTCATAATGGCACTAGATCCAGTGTAAAAAAAATGAAAAGTTTTTCCAATCTTGTAGTGATTTTTGTTCAGGCCTATGAGAGGTAAGTGCAAGTTTCTAGATAGGTCACTGGGCAAAAACTTTTAAAAGGAGACCAATAGATATGTTTGCTTTTCCCCAATGTTCTTTTTTTTAATTTTATTAACATATAATGTATTATTTGCTTCAGGGGTACAGGTCTGTGAATCCTCAGTCTTAAACAATTCACAGGACTCACCATAGCACATACCCTCCCCAATGTGCATAAACCAATGTTCTGTTTCAAACAACACTGTGCCAAGCCAGTTTGTAGATGAGTATTTGTGAACTTTCTTAATTATTTCCTTAAGATATATCCATGAAAGGGAAATGCTTCTTGAAGCACATTGAAATTCAGGTTAGTTACCTTTCAAAAGAAGTATCAATTCACACCTCTTACAGTGTATGAAAGTGTCAATTCTACATAACTTTGCAAATGTTGGGGGTTTTTTTATGTGTTTTCCAATTCTTGTCCTTTTTTAAAAAAGGTTTTGACTCTAATAAAATTTGACATTATAAAAGTAACTTCAAACTTTAAAAAAAATTTTTAGAAAGTATAGTTGACAAATAACGCCAGATAGTGCTAGAGTAGATATTAAGCTATGGATACACTCTTGTCTACTAACATTGGAAAAAACACATCTGAGACTGATAACCATGGTTGTGTTATCTCTACTAGTGTGCCCTTTTACACTTTGTGACATGTAACTATGGTGGCAGAAAATAAATTGGCCTAGTGTAATGGCCTCTAACAAAGGCTGAATTCTGTTATAAATCAAAGGAGTCGCAGCACAGATCATCATGACATGTTGTAATGGCCTCATATGTCCTCATTTAAGTCTGCACGATCTTGGCTGGAGCAAGGGTACTATTAATAATAATTATTAGTTTTTAATGGTACCAATTCTTTTTTCCTAAATACTACATTTGAAAAATGATACTTGCAAGTTTTTGTACTAATATTTTATAAAACTCCATGTCAAATGATCCCTATGTATGCTCCACTAATTCAACTTGAACTTTTTCATTAGTGTGGCATTTCCAAAGAATGTGCCACAGAATGCTTGTTTCCATTGATAATCCATGGGAAAGCATTCCTTAGATAAATGCACCTAAGAAATACTATATGGTGAATCCCCTTTTTGACATTTTCAAGGAACATTAGTATAATTAGTCTAAAGAGTTATGCAGTAACCCTTTTTACTTTAACTTGGCATTTCTACACTTTAAAGTAATATCTATTAATGTACTTTGAATCTGGTGTTCTATGGAATACACTTTGGAAAATGTTTTTTTTTTAAAGATTTTTATTTATTTATTTGACAGAGAGAGAGTACAAGTAGGCAGAGAGAGGAGGAAGCAGGCTCCCTGCTGAGCAGAGAGCCCGATGTGGGCCTCGATCCCAGGACCCTGGGATCATGACCTGAGCCGAAGGCAGAGGCTTTAACCTACTGAGCCACCCAGGCGCCCAGAAAATGTTTTTCTTAAAAAAAAGTAATGAAGTTAATAATGTCTACAAATTCTTCAACTTAGGAGAGGGACAGGCAATTCTATCATTATGTATAATACAGCTTAGACATCTCTGTCTTTGCAGAAATTTGAGGTGTAACTCCACAGAATTTGGACTACTGGTACATTCTTTATAAGACTTTCTGAGCATTTTTAAAAATAGATTTTGAATGTGAATATGGTCCTCTGGTAAAGAAGCATACCAGTCTGTATGTCCTTTCATACATCTGAAATATCTATAGATGTTAATTGGGTATTTCCTAAGATTTTCTGATTCTATCAGCAAGACGTCTAGGTCTGAAAATATAATCTTAAATAGAAGCTGCTGTTTTAATTTCTGTGAGATTAGATGGACCAGTCTTACTAGCTAGAGTTTATTTTTAGCTATTATAAATGTCAAATTTTATCTAGTCAAGAAAATCACTGGAGTGTTTCTTTGTGGATTCCATACACAAGGATAATCCAACTCCCTGATGTCATCCAGGAAATTTCCAATTTTTAGAAACACAGTACAACAATTATCTCACCTGATAGTTGATTCTGTTGGTGAAACTTGAATCTCTGAGCACTACTGGATGGTGTTGATGTTTCCTGTGCCTGGACGTCTTCCCTCAAACATTCCTCTTGGTTAAATCCTACTTCTCCTTGAGATTTCGATTTAAATGGTTCTCTATCAGAGAGAATTTATGTGACTTCTTTCCCCAAAGCAATTCCAAACAAAAACTAAACTTGTTCTCTTTCACAGCAGGTTATTCTTTTATAATTATATATTTATTTGGGTTTGTATATATCTAATATCTGTCTGTCCCACTAGACTCTACAACGGAGCTTTATAAGGGCAGAGATTTTATCTGTTTTTGATTTTTTTTTGAGTGTAATCAATACTAAGAATAGTTTTCACACATAGTAGTTACTTGATAAATATTTGTTAAATGAAAGAATGAAGTATACATTCAAGTATTCTTCCATGTGATCATGTATTTTATTCCCGAGCAGAAACATGTTTGAACTGACAGACCCTCCCGAGAGTATAGTCCTGTTCTGTGCAGTCATCCTTTGCTTAAAGATAAAAGGAAAACTATTGATTGATTGACTGATTGTGAATCCAATCAAGCAAGTTTGCTGTCATAAAATTTTCCACAAAGTAGTAGTTTTAAATACAAAGATTGATTGTAATGTTAATGTGGTCACATTCAATTACACACTTAAAATATTTGAGAAACATTTGGGCTTCTCTTATCCAATTTTCTTTCAACAGGATCCTTTCTGTGTCGCTGAAAAGTGTGTTGGTTAACAAGAAAACAGTCATGGTGAGATAGATACAAATTGTATTACCTTCTGTGACCATAATTAGATTGATTGTCATGGGGTAGTCTTTGTATATTTAGATAAATATGTGAGAGCCTTTCCCCATAGGAAAGGATTGTGCAGATTTTCAATCAGGGTCATGTTTCCATTTGACGTCTAAGAACTTGTAAATATGCTGGTGGCTGTTCAGTGTAGTGTGGCTTCAGAGACAGCAGGTGCTAAAACTTGCCTAGAGTGCCATAAAAAATAACACTAGTGAATCAGAAGAAATGGCACCCCTGCTAATTTGTTCTAGAAAGGAAATAGGGGGAAAAAGACAAGTAAAGTAATGGCTTCTGGAGAAAAATTTTTTTATTGGAGTATTCAGGACAAAGTCACATCCCATATGCCACTGAGGAAATGCTGAAAGTCGTGTTAGGATGTTAGAAGAGAGATTCTCTATCTGTGCTTCCTTCCTCCTTCCCTTAATGGAATATACTGGATGGAAATGCTCAGTGCTGGAAAAATTCAGCCCAAAGATAAGGGGTTTGTTCTTATTTGACAAAAAAGGACTATCATGAGAGGGGGGGAAAAGTATCACATTTGTCATTGCCAGCAGAAAGAAGATGGTGCAAAGTTGTGGTAGAGGAAGGTTCTGAGCCTTCTCTCTTCTTTTTTTTACTTCCTCCTGCTACTACACCTCATAAACACAGTTCATATAGGAAAAACTATTAACTGCTCTATATATCTTTAAATTACCTTTAGGATAAAATAAATCCTCAACAATTATTATTATTATTATTCATTTTATAGTGCAGTATTTGTAAAGCTAAGATAAAATGCAAGACAAACTTTTTTTAATGGCTTGGTTTCACCAGGCTTCAATTGACAAAATTGATTCATGTGAGATCGATTTAAAGGGCTAGACCTCTATAATGAATAATTAGCTAAAATCATACAGTTTTTACAGCTGGAAGTTATCTAATCAAATGTCTTCATTTTATATGATGAGGATTAAGTCTTTGGCTGGACTCTGAGAATAGCAATAAAAGTTCTTGGCTGCTTTAACAAACAACTCAAATGACCTCTCATTACCTCCTGCATTAGATGCAAGCCTGGATAGAAATTTCATAAAGCCCACAGTGTTTCTAAAGTGACTTCTTGGATGTTGGCATGCTTATTTCAGAAGCAGCATTTCTTACTTCCTGAGTTGGCATTTTCCATGGATTATTTTATCTGATATTTGCATTTGAGCGATATTTGCATTTGAGATCAAAGGTGGATAGTGTTTAAAATGCATTTGGAGTGTCCTTATAAATAACACCTTACTTTGTAGCCCCTTCAAATACTAAGATGATTCTCATTAATATGTCTTTATTTGGACTATTTTCTTGGGTGGTTCTCTTCAAAAACACAGAGGGTGGAAAAGGAGAAAAGGCAATGTTGAGTAGGAAAGAAGGAAATTCATCAACATTTACTTGACACACACATTCTGTAAAACAATTTGATGCATGCTTTTACATGCACGAAATTATCTTGTTTAGTTCTTTCAACAACTGTATGATGTAAGTAATATTCCATTTTATAGATGAAATAAACTAAGACTAAGTGATGAATAATGAATGAAACTAGGTGATGAAGTAATGTGCAGTGCCCCTGGTCGATAACATGCAAAACAGATTTTTCCATATCTGTCTGATTTCAGTGCTCCTTTTATTATATCATCTTTGAAGTTTGGACTATATGGAGTAAAAATAATGTGAAATAGGACATGCTAAAAAAGACATAAGAAGCAACATCCTGAGTAGGGTCTGCAGAAGGGTAAAGATGAAACGTGGAACGATAGGACCAAATAGTCTGGATGAAGTGTATGCTTTCTCCGTTTACATGCTCAGAAACTCCTCTATCCAGTTGGAGAAACAATTTGTTTCCTACTTTGTGTGTGTGTGTGTGTGTGTGTGTGTGTGTGTGTGTGTGTGTGTGTGTGTGTGTGTGTAGCTTGAGTTTGAGAGTTAATGTCAACATCTAAGAACCAGCTCACTAATTAAACCTTTTAACTACTGAAGTGCCCAATTACAGCTCTGGGAAAGAAGTTGATCCTTTGTTAATTAGTCCTCAAATAAAATCTGTTTCCTCGGTGGCTGAATATTACATAACCTTATAGCGTCATAAGAAATGTACAACAGGCTACTTTCCTCAACTCAGGAAAAAAATATATCCATTGAATGTATTGATTTCTGGATAATTATTTAGAATCATAGACATCTAATTAAATCTAGTGAGCACGTTTAGTTAGGATTACATTAGTTAACTCTACTATTAGAATTATGCCTATATGCTATATTTAGAAAGAGCATAAAGATCTTCTGCTTCTGGCTAAATGAAGTAAAAGGAATTAGGTTTACCTTCCTACCTGAAACAACTAAAAAATTGGACACATATTTGAAACAATGGTTTTCAGACATTGACATCAGGCAACAACATGACAGTGATCCTTGAGAGAGGGGAAACAAACAAGGTTTGTTTCTCAGCTTACTGCCTGGATAGAATTTCCGGGCTATGGTGCAGGAGGGGAAACCAGGTGGAGCCGAGCAGTCTGGCAGAGTTAAAAAGACAGATTTAGGAATCCAGAGAGGCTAAGCCAGCGAGTAGTCATAGAACCAGATATCACAGAGGAAAGAGCTGCACAGAGGCCGAGTTCTGGAGATGTGCAGATGATCCCCTTCAGATCTGCTGGGCATTGCTCAGTGCATGTGTGCGAGGAAACTACCAAAGGGGAAGAAAGAGACACCTGAAAGGAGAAGAGGGAAAAGTCTCTGGAACTTATTCAGGACCTGCAATAGTTTGTATTCACACCAGAAAAAAGGAAAAGTTGTGACTGCATGGGGCATTAAGTTAAACACTCAAAAGCTATTATCTCAGTGGTAGGTAGAATTAGCCCTACACTATAGGCTTCTCTGCTTCCAAGCTTCAAAGAATCAAACTATTTTCTTTTTCTTTTTTTTATTTAACATTTTTAAAATTTAAATTCAATTAATCAACATATAATGTTTTATTGGTTTCAGGGGTACAGGCCTGTGATTCATCAGGCTTATATAATACCCAGTGTTCATTATATCACATGCCCTCCTTAATGTCCATCACCCAGTTACCCCGTTCCCCACCCCCTCCCTTCCAGCAGCCTTCAGTTTGTCTCCTATGATTAAGAGTCTCTTATGATTTTTCTCCCTCTCTGGTTTTATCTTGTTTTTATTTTTTCCTTTCTTCCCCTATGATCCTCTGTTTTGTTTCTTGAACTCCACACATCAGTGAGATCATATGATAATTCTTTCTCTGATTGACTTATTTCCCTTAACATAATACCCTCTAGTTCCAGCCACATCATTGCAAATGGCAAGATTTCATTTTTGATGGCTGCATAATATTCCATTTTATATAATTATATATGTGTATATATATACATAAATATATACAACATCTTCTTTATCCATTCACCTGTCAGTGGACATCTGGGCTCTTTCCATAGTTCTATTGTGGACACTGCTGCTGTAAACACTGGGGTATAGGTGCCCCTTCGGATCACTGCATTCGTATTTTTGAGGTAAAAATCCAGTAGTGCAATTGCTGGGTCATAGGGTAGCTCTATTTTCAACTTTTTGAGGAACCTCCATACTAGAATCAAACTATTTTCAAATAACCATAATCAAGGAAAAGAAGCTCAAAAATATTTTTGGGAATATAAAATATCCAGCACATTGTAAAATCACAATGTCTGCCATCTAATAAAAAAATCACTAGGCATATGAAAAGCAGACCAATATGACCCATAATGAAGAGAAATATCGGTAGAAACATTTATAATTACATATGATTGAATTAGTTGAGAACATTAAAATAGTTCTAACTATATTCTGTATGTTCAGGGGCACCTGGGTGGCTCAGTTGGTTAAATGTCTGCCTTCGGCTCAGGTCATGATCCTGGGATCCTGGGATTGAGCCCCTCATCAGTATCCCTACTCCATGGGAAGCCTGCTTCTCCCTCTCCCTCTGCTGCTCTACCTGCTTGTATTTTCTCTCTCTCTCTGTCAAATAAATAAAATCTTTAAAATATATATATTTATAGATAATATTTATTTATATATTTATATATTTAATATATGTTATAATATCTATATTCTGTATATTCAAGGAAATAGTGGAATCCTGAAACAGAGACATAGAGGATGTTAAAAAGACCTACATAAAACATCTAGAAATGAAAAATACAATTATCTAGGATTAAATAAATCCTCTGGATAGAATTAATAACAGACACTACCTACAGAAGAAAAGATTAATGGATAAGAAGACATGGCAATAAAACTATTAAAAATGACAGAAAAAAGACTGAAAAAAACCCCCCAGCTATGTTACAATGAGCTATGTTACAGTTTCCAGCAGCCTAATACATGTGTTATTCTGACTGAGTTTTTTCTGAATTAATTAAATTTCCCACTGCTGGGAAGAATGTTGATGCTAGATATAAATTAAGTTATACAAAAATAAATAATATGATATCTCTTGGGGGAAAAATTTTAGGCAATCATCCAGGACTAATATGCTATTCCTTAGTGACAAGAACTCTGCCTTTTTATCTTGTATCTTTGCCATGCTTAGCTTCCATCCCCAAGGTCACCTTGAGGTCCAAGATGTCTGCTGGAACTTTAGCAATTATATCCACATTCTGGCAACCAAGAAAGAGGGTACTTCCTGGAAATGGCACAAACTTCTGTTTGTATCCAACTGGTAAGAACCTAACCAAACTGTCTCTGTCTAGCTATAAAGGGATGCCGGGAAAAACAGTATTTATTCTGGTTGGTCATATATACATAGCTAAAAATAAAAATCTATTACTGTGGTTCAAGTGCGCAATAGACATTGGAGGAACAATCCACTCTCTCTCCTTCACAATAAAATGGAAGTTTTTATGGAAGGAAAAATTATCAGGCAAAAATTAGCATATATTAGGACTGGGATGGGAAGTGGATAATAAAACTAAGAGGGGGACTTTAGTAGAGAAATATATGGGAATAAAAGCATACCGACAGGATTAGAGTCTTCACAAAATCAAGCAATACTATTTTTACTGTAAATATCAGGAATATTTTATTAGATATCTATATAGATTCTAAAAAAGACTGCTATGTGTCAAGAAGAGATGAAAATAATTCCTTCCCACATGGAATTTATAATTTGGCTTTGTTGTAATACTTAAGGTAATGCTAGCTTCTGTTGATAAAATAATGTATAATAGTAAAATAAATGAGCCTCTAAATCATGAAAAGACATGGAGAAAACTTAAAGGCATATTACTAAGTAGAAAAAGCCAATCTGGGAAGGCTCCATATTGTATGGATTTGTATGTATGATATTGTATGATTCCAACTATAATACATTCTGGAAAAGGCAAAACACTGGAGACAGTAGGAAGATCAGTGGTTTGCCAGGGGTTGGGGTATGAGGAAGAGACGAATAGGTGGAACAGAGAGCAATTTTAGGGCAGTACAAATACTCTGTATGACACCATGGTGATAGATACATGTCATTATACATTTGTACAAACCCATATAGAATGAAAAACAGCAAGAGTCAAAATCTAGTATAAACTAGATTTTGAGTGATTATGATGTCAGTGTAAATTCATCAATGTAACAAACGAAACACTCTGGTGGGGATGTTGATAATGGGGGAAACTAGAACTCCTCTTAAAAAACAGTCTTAAAAACTGTTTTATGACTCAAACAGAATGAAAGTTTATTTCTAGTTTATATAGAGGGTAAAATGCAGCTCTAAACAAAAGGCCAGGTCATTTCCATGTAGTGATTCAGGGATCTGGGGTTCTTTAATCTTTTGGTTCCATCTTCTTCAATAGTTGGTTTTCAAAGTCCCCATTCTTGTCTACATTAGGATGAGGGTGAAATAGGATGGAGGTTCACATATAGGAGGATTTTGTGGTCCAGGCCTTGAAGTGTGTGTATCACTTTCATTCATATTCCTTTGACTAGAACCACAAAGATGGATGGGAAATGAAGGTTAGCTGTGTGCACTGGAATAAGAGAAAATGGATTTGATGAACAAATGCTCTGGGGCACCTGGCTGGCTCAGTGGGTTGAGCATCCAACTCTTGGTTTCAGCTTAGGTCATCATCTCATGGGTCGTGGGATCAAGCCCTTTGTCATGCTCCATGCTCAGTGAGGAGTCTGCTTGGATTCTCTCCCTCTGCCCCTCCCCTTACTTACCTTCTCTCTCTCTCTTTCTCTCAAATAAATAAATCTTTTTAAAAAAATAACCAGTCTCTGGTACTTTACGCTATTTTTCTCTAAATATATATTTTGCTCTTCTTTTCATACTTAGAAGAAAATCACCCTCCCCCAGAGGATACAGTCTAAAGTCCCATTCATTGACCATCTTAGCTCAAGATTCTTGGTTTGTGCACAGTCCTTTCCTTCAGGTTTGAATGTGACTTTGTGTTTTCATGATTTATGAACTAATTGGATAAAGATATCTCATACACACATGCCCAATAAACAACAAAGATGCAGGAACAGGGTGACCTAAAAAAAAAAAAAAAGATCCCATTCTGAAAATGGAAGAATAGAAGAGACACAGCTGTGACTGGTCAATGGCTAGACAAATCCTGCAGGACAGGTCTGGGGAAAGCCTCCTACTCTGTGTGGTACAGAAAATTCCTTCATTAGATCCTGATTCTGCTTCTTGCCAGGCATTTTCTCTTTGGCATCTGTCTCCCCCCCTGGAAATTTCTTCCTTGTCTTCTCCACCTACATCTGAAGTGGTCATTGTGGGTATGTCTTTCTGGGGAGATGCCAGCTCTCAACCTGATTTGTGTTGGTAAAATTTGAAGTCTGTCACCCAACCCAGGTGTACCTATTTCCTGACCTTTCTTTTTTTTTTTTCATTTTATGAGCATAAAAGAAATATACTTTTATTAATTTTAAGCTACTGTTATTTAAGGTTTTTCAGTTATAACCAGTCAAACTGAATGATAACTGAATTAATACTGCTTTTTTTTAAGAGTGTTTTGGCTCATATTAATAGAAAGTCTATCTTTTGATATTGTTTTGTGGTTGTTAGTATTTTTCTGATATAACTTGTTCCACTTTTAAATTCTTTATGTGTAGGTATGATTTTATAAATAGCATATAGCTGGATCTTTAAAAATCCATTATGGTAATCTATCTTTTAACTGATAAATTTGGATGTTCACATTTTCTCCAGTAACTGTGTCATTTGGATTTTTTTTAACATCATATGCAGTGTATTCTATTTACTCTGATTTTTCTGTAAATTTATCTCCTCTTTTCTAACTCCCATTGCTAATCTGGACAGGGCTAGTTGATGGAGGTAGAATCTGCATCTCTGTCACTTTAATCAAAAGTTCTAGCCCATACCTCAGGAGTACAAACTGCAATGTCTCTTCCTCATCTACTTGAGACACCCACTAGCAGTTCTCCTTATGCATAGGTCCCCTCCTCACATCCTGCTGGTCCACCTTTTTTGCTCCATCCATTGGTGCTATAGCCAGTTGCACACAGGTGCAACACAAGAGCACTTCACCTCATCTGCACTGCAGAGCTCTCATTTCCTGTCCCGGCGCTTCCACGAGGCCAGCCATGCACCCATATGCACAACCTGGAAGGAAGTGTGCATGGGGGTTGTGAGCACATGTATAAGTGCCCCGACTTGTGTCCCTCCAGGGAAAATCATGGGCACATTCCACATGGCTTTCCATAAGGGTCCAGTGGAAGTGAGCTCCAGTTGCCCACAGCAAGAAAGCATCTCATAACTTTCTCTCCTTCCCCGTTTCATTCTCTTAAATCTCTTGCTTCTGTTTCATGGAATCACTTCTCAAAAAAAAAAAAACGACCTGCTCGTAAGTCCTGGTTAAGGCTCTGCTCTGTTTTCATGGGGACCGCACACTAAGACAACATTTCTTTTATGAAATAATGTTTAAACCTTTGTCTTTCTTACTGACTTTGTCTAGGCACACTACATTTTAATAATAGAGTTCTCTAATTCTCAAAATTGAATATAATACTCCAGGCTTTCATCCCACCAGGAACACACTAAAGGATGGGACTATTGCTTCTGGTAGTTCGAACAAAATTCTGCTACTTCGTCGCCTATTAATCTTTACTTTGGTTAACATTCCTAAATGTTTTCCACGTGTTGTGCTTCAATATCCCTCACCTTTTCAATTACTTTTTATGAAGTAAACCTTGTGTTTTAGAATAGTATAGACTTATAGAAAAATTGCACTGACAGTCAAAAGAGTTCTTCTGTTAGTATAGTACACTTGTCACAACTAATGAACTAATATTGGTACACTGTTATTAACTAAAATCTATACTTTATTCACATTTCTTTCATTTTTACCTAATGTCCATTTTCTATTGAAGGTTCCCATCCAAGATACTATATCACATTTAATTGTCACGTCTCCTGAGACTCCTCTTGGCCATGACAGTTTCTTAGACCTTCCTTGTTTTTGATGCTCTTGAGAGTACTAAAGAGTTCTGATTAAGTGTTTTGTAAAGCACCCCTCCATTAGCATTTATCTGATGTTCTTATGATTAGACATCATAAGGGGGTTGTGTGCTTTGGGGATTATGTGTTTTGGGGTTATGTGTTTGGTTGTGTGGGTTATGTGTTTGGGTTATGTGTTTGGTTGTGTGTTTTGGGATTATGTGTTTTGGGGACAAAGACTTTAGAAGTAAACTGCCATCCTCATCGCACAAATCAAGAGTACATACTATCAACATGACATGACATATCACTATTGAAGTTGACCTTGGTTACCTGGCTGATAAGTTTTCTCCTCCACAAAGTTACCTTTTGTTTCTTCCTTTCCATACTATACCCTTGAACGAAGTACCATGCACAGCCTTCACTTAAGGGGTTGAGCGTTATGCTCCACCATGAGGACAGAGTATCTACATGAGTTATTTGGAATTTTCTTCTATATAGGAGATTTCTCTTCCCTCAGTTATTAATTTGTTCAATCATTTATTTATATTAATATGGACTCATGGATATTTATTTTATACTTGGGTTGTAATCCAGCATATTTTATATTTGGGTTATGGTCTAATACTGTTTATTTATCATGTTGCTCATATTGTTCCAGCTTTGTCATTGGGAGCTTTTAGTTAGCTTCAGTGTCCCTTTCATATATCCCCATCATTGTGGGTTTTTTAAAAAGCATTTAATTATGGGGCGCCTGGGTGGCTCAGTGGATTAAAGCCTCTGCCTTCGGCTCAGGTCATGATCTCAGGGTCCTGGGATCGAGCCCCACATCGGGCTCCCTGCTCAGCCAGAAGCCTGCCTCTTCCTCTCTCTGCCTGCCTCTCAGCCTACTTGTGATCTCTCTCTCTCTCTCTCTCTGTCAAATGAATAAATAAAATCTTTAAAAATAATAAAAAAATAAAAAGCATTTAATTTTCCCATACTATAGCCCCACTACTTTCTAATATCAAATATGCAGATTTGCATTCATTCCTATTAACTTCTGTTTTCTTGGCATTAGTCCATAACTCTAATATGCTGAAATAATTTTCCTTCTTTCAATTTTTACTTTATCTCTCCACGTTTTGGTTCATCACAAAATTTGATATCTTGTCTGTATTCACTCAGATACTCTAAACAAAACAAGATTAAGGCCAGAGCCCTGTGGCCTCCTACTAAAGACCGACCTCCCTTTCTCTCTCTCTCTCTCTCTGTGTATATATATATCAAGTATATCCTTTGCCCCCGCCCCCACCTTGACCCTGAAGCCTTAATAAGAACTCTTTTGGTGCCTTGTTCATTCAGATGAAAATGGACTTTATAATATTATCTTCTAGCTCACATTTCATCCTCTTATCCACAAGAACAAATAAAAGAACAGGAAGTCTAATGGGAGAGTTTCATGCAAAGAATAATAATTATGAGGTGGTTCACTGCTCAGAAGTGAAAGGAGAATGGAGTTCAACAGGAGGAGAGGCACTGGAATTTTATCTTTCCTAGGAAGGAAACAGTTATCAAGTTTGGAGGACAAAAAGTGAGGAATGAAAGATGAATTAGAGTTACCTCTAATTCTCCACAGACACTGCATGACATCGGACCAGAAGAGAAATGGCACAAAAGACGTTTCAAGGTTACATTAGTTTCCATGATGGTAAGGAGGAGGAGAGAAGAGTCATGCTAGGAAGCAGCAGATAACAAGGAAACCAACCACAGCAGAGACAAGTGTGTACTACAAGTGTTTAGCATCAAAGCAATCTCCAGTGACTTCGGTTTCAGCCTCCACTTGCTGCCTGCTTCCTGATGATTCTCAGTCATTGCATGAAGAGAAAACAGCACTTCTTGAAAGGAAACTCATACTCCTGGCCTACAGAATCTAGTGAAAACACTACCAAGAAACAAGAGCTTGCAAGGACTTCAGACATTTTAGAAATGCTTCTTACAGGGCTCCTGGGTGGCTCAGTGGGTTAAAGCCGCTGCCTTCGGCTCAGGTCATGATCCCAGGGTCCTGGGATCGAGGCCCGCATCGGGCTCTCTGCTCGGCAGGGAGCCTGCTTCCTCCTCTCTCCTCTCTCTCTGCCTGACTCTCTGCCTACTTGTAATCTCTCTCTCTGTGTCAAATGAATAAATAAAATCTTTAAAAAAAAAAAAAAAAAAAAAAAAGAAATGCTTCTTACAGTGAAGCCAGCAAATTGAGTTCATGACTTGAGGTATCCCTACAATAACACATGTCCATGCCTGATCACTTTTCAAGGGTATGCATTCAACATGCTCAGGGGGTCAGAGGTATCATCCACAAAACACCTACTATGTACGGGCTTTTACATTTTCCTCAATTTTTATGACAACTCTACAGAATAAGTGTGAGTCTTTCCATTTACAAATTTGAAACTCAGCTCCAGAAATATGAGTAGCCTGTGCATGGTGTTAAATGAACAGCACTCAGATCCTTCTGGAAACAAAGTCCCTGTTTGGATCCACTACATTGCATGACTTTGCCACAACCCATCCACCCTCCGGTGCCCTCAAAAATAGTGAAGAACTGTGAATATAGGATAGGAAACTTTATGTCTGGAACTGAGGTGTTTATTTCTCTGAATACAGGGGACTATAAAAATGAGACTTTTGGCCCTATAATTCAGTGTTTGGCTTCAGATACAACAGATTTAACAAACTGGCTTTCTATTCTTGCTGCTACATGTGAGTTTGACTCCATCATACTTGCTTATGCAGCTCAGAACTTTTGGAGTCCTAGCTAGATAAATAGGTTATTGAGAATCACAGTTTTTACCTGACTCCTCAAAAGAATATTTAAAGCTGGGATTTCGATCTAAAGAATTGACCTAAGAGGAGATTGATACCAACTCATTGAAGCTGAGACTTAAAATTAACTTTTTTGCCAACAGCAGAGAACGTTTATTTAATCTTGTAGTAGGCCAGAAAACCTCAAGTTCATTCTCAGGGCAGCATTAGTCTTCCTTTTTTGCCCCTGCCTCTTCCATAAGCTACACTTATATCCTCCAAGGTCTAGGTGATATTTCAATCTTTCATCAATACAAGTTAATTTATAGTTATTGAAAAAAGTTAACAGCTAGCATATAACATCAGATTTTATTCCCTCTAAATTTTCTCAGGGGAGATTTTGTGTGTTCCTCTTCCTTGCACCTGCCAGAGAATACTTACTGACCAGTAATACTTTGAGGTCCTGGCTGATTAACATTCTGGAAAAGACTTTGAGAAAGCTGCTGTTCCTGAAAATTTTCATTAGCACATTCTTCTTAGCAGATAGCATTCTTTAGTCTGCAGTCTGATTTTTCTCCAGTCTCAGCAGTCTCCTGGCATGGGGCCACTGTAAACTGGAACATCTTTTGTTTTCTCAACCTCAGTTAAAGTTGACAGGTTTAATTGTTACTGCTTCACATAGTGCATGGCCGTATTTATTGCCATTTGATGCGAGCTGTGTATTGTGCCACGCAGGAAAATTCTTTTAATCTGTGCTAGATTGTTAGCTTACTGTTCTTCAGTCCTAAGTGATGACATCACAACTCACCTTGAAAAGAAAGAATATGAAAGTTTGCAAAGGAGACACTAAGGAACCCTGAAATCCCATGGTACAAACTAAACGAGACTCTCAAAGTGTGAGAGCCAGTGGCACTAGTATCTGGGACCATTTCAGTTACATGTATGTCCCAAAGTCTGGATATCATTTAGAAATATAGGAAGAGAAAAAAGGTGCAGACTTTGAAGCCCCTAGACCAAGTAATGCTTATTTGTGAGGTTGACCACTTGGGAATTCCTTGCCTGGTCCTTAGGAAGATACAATCACTTCCCTCTCTGTGATGGGGTCTGAGTAATTTGTTTTGTAAAGGCAGCAACAAAGGAAGTCCCCTTGTGACTCACCCGCCTCTGTCTTCTAGAGAAGAACTGACTGGAGGCAGTGCCAGCAACACTGGTGATTACCAACATCTTTTCTGGATCAGTGTGCATGGTGTAGTGTTTGGAGCCCGCCCCTGTCATCCTCACATTGCAATGCAGGAGCTCAGCTATTGACATTTTTGTGTCATGTCCCGGCAATTAGACTCAGCATTATGTTGTTCACACACAGAAATTCAAACCAACTTCTAGAATCTGACAATTCTGATCTTGATTTATTTCCCTTCTTTTATCTTTTGTGATTCATAGCAGTACCCCTTTTAAACTTTGCTCCATCGCCCTCAGCCCTAGGAAGCAAGTATCTCCTCTTTGTGAGGGTCTCTTTTGGAACTATCTTCTGCTCATGATTGCCCAAAATTACACTCTATGATTACTAGCTACTGGGAAGAAATTTAGGATTTCTTCAGCTATCTGGAAAAGGATTGAGATTCTTGTGCTATGGTGAGGGGCATGGCCGGGTAGGGGCCACTGTGGGGCTTCTAAAATGAGGGGCCCAGGGCAGGGGCTCCACTTGCTTAGACTGTAGAAAGGAAGGTTGTATCTCCAGAGGTTAGAGAACACACTAGCTTACTGCCGAATTCCTCATCAATTGTGATATATTTAACCAAGATTTATATAAAACTACTCTGGTGTCTCTTTCGCAATCCTTGAATATGTTTGCATTCTGAATTGGGTAATTACCATGAACATATATATATCTCTGTCTGCTTTGGTGGGCTTATAAGAAGGAAGGAAGGTTTGAGTTCTGTTATCTGTAGGTCTGGGCTTTTGCGGTTGCACTGGGTATGAAATCATATGTTTGGTAAAGGCCATGTGGAAGTCTGACCCCCAGTGGCTATTATCAACTGATGCATGTCTTCAGAAAGTAGATGTGGCAAGGGTACAAAGCAAACAATAGAAGAGCATCTTGAAGTTGTACAGCAATATATGTCATTGCTTGGTTTTCTGGAACACTTTTCATTAGGAAAAGCAGACATTTCACAGTTAGAAGAAAGTGTCAATAAACACATTGAGTCAGTTTCCAGAAACATAAAAATAGAGTGTTCACACAAAGGAATCAGTTTATGTTTGGGAATAATTTCCATTTTTATAGCTATAGAGATCTATAAGTTGTCACTTTGGATTCATCTCTACACAAAAAGAAGTTGGTCACATTTTTCAGACAGTTTTTCAATGGTCCCATTATCTTGTTATACTCCATTTTTTTTAACTTTTTACTTTAAAGGGACTATAGATTTGCAGAAAGTTGCAAAAATATTAGAGGTACCATGTACTTTTCACCCAATTTCTCCCAATGATAATATCTTACATTAACTATAGTACAATGTCCAAACTAGGAAAAATGACATTGTTGCAGTTCATTTACCTTATTCAGGTCTCACCACTTTTACCTGTATTATGTGCATGTGCGTGTGTGTGTACAATTCTGGGAAGTTTGATCACATGTGCAAACTCATGTAACCACCACCACAATCAAGATAGGGAACTGTTCTATCACTAAAAAAGATCTCCCTTGCAGTACTCTTTTATAATCACACCCACTCTCCCTCACTCCACCCCACCCTAACCCCTGGCAATCACTGACCTGTTCTCCATCTCTATAATTTTATCATTTTGAAAATATTGTATAAATGGAATCATGCAGTATATGACCTTTTGAGACTGGCTTTTTTCACTCAGCACAATTCCCTGGTATGTGTTTTAGAGTTCATTCCCTTGGGGTGCCTAGGTGACTCAGTCGGTTAAATGTTTCCCTTTGGCTCAGGTTATGATCTCAGGGTGCTAGGATCAAGCCCCAAGTCAGGCTTCCCACTCAGTGGGGAGTCTGCTTCTCCCTCTACCCCTGCCCCTGCTTATGCTCTCCCTTTAGCTGTCAAATAAATTAATTAATTTAATTAAATTAAAAGAGTTCATTTCCTTTTATTGTTGAGTAGTATTCCATGTTATGAATATGTCAGAGTTTGTCTAACCATTGTTACATGGAAAGACATCTAGGTTGTTTGCAGTTTTTCCCTATTACCTACAAAGCTCCTATGAACATTTATTAATAAGTCTTCGTTTGGATATAGTTTTCATTTCTCTGAGGTAAATACCCAGGAGTGTGATTGCTGAATCATATCGTTCATGTATGTTTAATTTTTCAAGAAACTCAAACTACTTTCCAGAATGGCTGTATAATTTCACATTCCCACCAGGAATGTATGAGAAATCCACTTTGTCTGCACGCCTGCCAACATTTGGTACTGTCACTATTTTTCACTGTAGCTACTCTAATAGGTGTGAAGTTGTCCCTACTTCTAAATAACAAAGTATCATTTGGTTCTTGCCATCAAAACCTCTGCATCAAGAGAAAAACATAGTTAACTCTGAGTAATACACATAGTTGTGTGGTTTTTATTCTTGTTTCCATGTGATTTGAGAACTTTGCTAAATCCTGTGAAGATAAAAGTCCAAGGATGAAGGGCGCCTGGGTGGCTCAGTGGGTTGAGCCTCTGTCTTCGGCTCAGGTCATGATCTCAGGGTCCTGGGATGGAGGCCCGCATCCGGCTCTCTGCTCAGCAGGGAGCCTGCTTCCTCCTCTCTCTCTGCCTGTCTCTCTGCCTACTTGTGATCTCTCTCTCTCTCTCTCTGTAAAAAAAATAAATAAAATCTTTTANCCTCTCTCTCTGCCTGTCTCTCTGCCTACTTGTGATCTCTCTCTCTCTCTCTCTCTCTCTGTAAAAAAAATAAATAAAATCTTTTAAAAAAAAAAAGTCCAAGGATGATGTGGATGTTCAAAATATAGCAAATTTTGACTGCGCTGATTGGGTTCCTTATTAAAGCCTTTTTTACTCTGGCAAAGTCAGAAAACTTACCAAATACTAGATTAATTGTGTTGAGTTGGGTGTGATTATATTGAAAAAATGTTTCTGGCAGCCATGTAGAAACTAAACATACTACTCTCTTACTTTTGTGTTTGATTCTTGGGTGTATTAGCATTCAATCAATCCAGTCTACCTTTCCACAGTATGTTTGGCAACACAAAAGAAAGGAGAATTCTGTCCACTTCTCCCTGGAGACCTAGTCATGCAGATTTCACTCCCTGCCTTCCTATTATTATGTATCACCTCATCATTACTTCACTTCCTGGGTCAGAGGTGATTGAGGTGCTTTATTCAGGATCTCAACCTGTCTTCCTCCCAAATGGAGCTCAATGGATCAGCTCCCTGGGTTGTTTCACATTAGAAGTGAGGAGCATTTTTCTTCTCGAATCTGTTTTGCTGTCACATCAGACCCCTGAGAACAGGATAGCCTTTACACACTGTGCTCGAAAATTCCCTTCAAATATATGGGGTTCAACTGAAACCCCTTGAGCCATATTTTAGTTTTTATGTATTTCAGTTATGAAGGAAGAGTGATCTGGGTAACATGAATGCAACACAAGCCAGCTAGTTGTAATAGAGAGACACCATAAATTTACTCAGACTCAGACACAGCCTGTTGGGAAGGAGAACGGAATACAGACCTCAATCATTTAAAACTATCCCCTGTATAAAAAAAATAAAATAAAATAAAATAAAAAAATAAAAAAATAAAAGTGTTCAAATCAAAGAGAACTCTGAATCATAAATGCCTAAATTTATAGGCTGACATTTGCAAGAAGGAAGAAAAAACTCATAGAGGGAAATCTAGAGTGAAGAAAACAAAAAACTCCACCATATTCTCCCTAATTTGTTATATGCTTAGTTTTAGCTTACTCAAAAGCCCTATCATTTGAGGACAAACATACAGAAAAACTGCTTTTTTTTTCCAGGAACCATATTGGTGAAGTGTCCTGATGGAGACAATCCTGGGAACTGTGTCCTTCGGCCCTGTCAGCCTGATGGGAATGGGAAACAGGATCTTTCAAAATATTCCTTGAATCTAAGAAGCTTGCAGTTCATTGATGCCTCTTAGTAAATATTAATGACTAACCATGGAAATATTTTGCCTCCTGGACAGTTTGAACAGTTGTCTTCCTTTTTCAGCGTAGGGCAGGAAGCTTTCTCCAAAACTATCACAAGTCTCACATCTCAGGTCCACAGTTGTGTATGGCATGTGTTTTTTGCCCAACTTTTATCAAAGAACAAAGTTCAAAGGGCATCAGAATCTACAATTCAAACAGTCTCAGAGGGAGACAAAACAGGGCCAGTTTTAATGAGAGAGAACAATGGGGAAAAATTCCAATGAATAACGCTCAACCTTTTTTCTAGGACTCCTTGCAAAATACCGTGAGCATTCTTAGAACTCATTTTTCTTTCTCTTCTCTTGGGCCAGTATCAAGACTTTGTTATTTGTGTTGCTGCAGGATCTAAAGCCTCTGCCCCTTACTGTTACTTCTTCTGTTAAGAATAGTTCACATTTCTGTCCTAGACTCTTACAGAAATATAAATGGGTTTTGTTTAAAGGTCTGTTTGTGCCTTGTTTATCATTCATCTCATTCTGGGGCCTCTATTGTTTAAAAACTCACACTATATGCAGATTACTTAAGATCATTCTAATAATATACATAGGGTCCCTAAATTTTACTAATCATATCCTTTCTTTAGAGAAAAGCATTATTCATGTTCCTACTTCCAGAGGAGGGATTATCTCAGAATCATACTACTCCCTAATACACATTAAACTTGAAGATTCCAATCAATTCCTTAGTTGCTAAATATTCTTAGTTACTAATAAACTTAGATTGATACTTGAAGAATAAGTAACTTTATATAAATAGATACAGATATATTTTTAATGCAGACTTCTTCCCCACTAATCTACACTTTCTGTTGCTCCATAGTTTAAGCATTGACCTCATTGCTACTTCTCTATAAAGTCTATCTTTGGGGCACCTGGGTGGCTCAGTCAGTTAAGCGCCTGCTCAGGTCATAATCTCCAGATCCTGGGATAGAGCTCTGCTTCAGGCTCCCTGCTTAGTGGGGAGCCTTCTTCTTCCTCTACCTCTGCCATTCCCCCTGCTTGTGTTCTCTCTCTCGCTCACTGTCTCTCAAATAAATAATCTTTTAAAAAATCAAATAAACTCTGTTTTCTATTTTTTATAGCTTTGCACTGAAATAATTTAAAAAGTATTTTCGGGGTGCATGGGTGGTTCAGTTGGTTAAGCATCCAGCTCTTGATTTCGGCTCAGGTCGTGATCTCAGGATCATGAGATTGAGCCCCACATTGGGCTCCATGCTGGGCATGGAGCCTACATGAGATTCTCTCTCTCCCTCTCCCTCGGCCCATCCCCCCACCTCTCCCTCTCTCTCATTCTCTTTCTCTAAAAAAAAAATAATAATAATAAATAAATAAAAAGTATTTTCAAGGGCATGTTACCCAAGGAGTGATTTTCGTTCATTAGAAAGTTGAAAGGGAATGATCTTTTCTTCATTGTGTCCAGATCAATTCCCCTCTTACTCTTTCCAGATGTGTCACCACTCCTTGGCTACCCTATTTTCTCATAGTCTTTTTATTACCTCATGTCTCTATTTTCTAGTCCCAGCCTAGAGTCTAGACCACCCCTTCAAGGTCTTTGCCTTGTCCTTCCTCTGAATCTGCCCAGCAGAACTGCGGCTCTGAACAATTGGACCTGCTTCCCTGCCTTATACCTGGACTATGGAAGCCTGCTGCTGCAAACGCACAAAACCAAAGGGACGAGAGCAGTATTTTCGGAATTGCAGCTGTTCATTAGAACCACCTAGGGAGCTTTCAAAAATGGTTCTGCCCAGAACAATCAGTATCTCTCGGGTGAGAAACTGGGAATAAGTATTTCTTAAATTTCCCCCAGGAGATTCTGTTATGAAGGCAGGGTTAACAATATGAAATAATACATCTACAGTCACCAGTCTTGGCTGGGTCTGCATCTTCATTTTCCTTCTCCTCTGTCCTACCTAGTCTCTTTCACTCTTGACATTGACTTTCTCCCTTCACCTCCTTAAAATAACTGATACTAGAAATGGGTGCCACATCTTTTTTATCCATTCATCTGTTGAAGGACATCTGGGTTCTTCCCATATTTTGGCTACTGGGGACATTGCTGCTATAAACATTGGTGTGCAGGTACCAAATGGATAAAGAAGATGTGGTACATATGTACAATGGAATATTACTCAGCCATAAAAAATGAAATCTTACCATTTGCAATGATGTGGATGGAACTAGAGGGTATTATGCTAAGCAAAATAAGTCAATCAGACAAAAAAAATTATGGTATGATTTCATTCATATGTGGAAGTTAAGAAACAAGACAGGATCATAGGGGAGGGGAGGGAAGAATAAAATCAGATGAAATCAGAGGGGGAGACAAACCATAAGAGACTCTTAACTCTAGGAAACAAACTGAGGGTTGCTGGAGGGGAGGTGGGTGGAGGGATGGGGTAATTGGGTGATGGGCACTAAGGAGGGCACTTGATGTAATGAGCACTGGGTCTTATATGCAACTCATAAATCACTGAACTCTACCTCTGAAACTACATAATACACTATATGTTAGTTAAATTAAAAAAAAAGAAAGAGGTGCCACTGGGAAGAAATTCCAAGTATTTCCTGCTCCGAATCCAAACCCTGTTTTCACCCTTAATCCTTACCTTTTAAATGAAAGCAACAGGGAAATCTTGTTTAGTCTTAAATTAACCCTCCTACCCATGCGCTGGCTCCTGTCCCCACCCACTGTTCATAGATCTTGCTCCATCTGTTTCCCCATTTCTCCTAAATCTTCCATCTCTCCTTATCTTCCAGCTGTTTCCCATCGACATCCAAGCATGCTCAGATTCTTGCCACCTTTAGAATACTCCTTCATCCATCTGTTGTCCTCCTCTTGTCCTCTTTGCCTTTACAGCCAGGGTTATTGAATAGCAGTCTCTATTTTATCACATCATATGCACTTCTCAAACTATTCCAGGCATGGTTTCCAGCCTTAAATATGATCGCACATTTTGACTGAGTCAATAATGAGCTCTTTATTGTTAAATCCAAAAGACATATTCTGTTCTTATCTTTCTTGAACTCTCTGTAGTGTTTGTTTCTGCTCATTATTCAGTGCCTTTCCTTAATGGACCCTTCTGTTCTGGTCCTTGAGTCCCTCCTATTCTTTCTCAACCCACTTTCTTTTTATAGGTTAATTAAACCCCATGGCTCCAATTACCACTTACATGCTAATGACTCCAGTACATCACCTATGCATCCCACAGCATCTCTCCTGAACTCCTGAAAAGCTCTATTTGGAGACCTCACAAGGATTTCAAATTCTTAGCTAGAGTGGGCTCTATCCTCTTTACCAAAGTCTACTCTTCCTCTGTTACCAATTCTAGTGAAGATAGCTGGCCACTATGCTGCTGAAAAAGCAAGAAACGGAGTCTTCTAATTCCACCTTGTTGATGTCCCTAGAATCAGATCCTGGTGCATTATGTTCCACTGCCATAGTTCAGACTCTTCTCATTTCTTGCCTAGATTACAAGTAGAGAGCGTCATGGGGGACGTCCTACTTCTAGTCTGGTCCCTACCTAATTGTTTTTCCATATCCCTCATTTCCTTTCTCTCTCCCCCTGGACTTGAAGATGCTCATTTGGGTTTACTGGGCAGAAATACAAAGGCGTAAAAAACTAAGGTATACACAGAAAGAGTTTGAAGTATTGATCCATAGGTCTTACCTTGATTGCAAAAGAAATGGAAACAAATGGTCATAGACAGATTGAGAAAACAGGGAATGGTCAGTGTAGTGAAGATCTAAAAGTTAAAGAACCAGTGAAGGAGTGAATGACACAGTCAGTCAGAACAGGAATTAAATGAAATGCTTCCTTTTCACTTTGTAGATAGACTTAATTCCTTCTTTCATTAAAGCATCCCTGGATAGAGTTTTTAAAACATTCCAACACAAACCTGGAAAGGAAGTAGATAATGAAGGCTGTGGAGAATGGTCTTGGTAGTAATTGGATCAGTGCTTATGATATGAGAACCAGGACCAATGAGAGGAAACTGGATCCTTACTACTCTGTGTCAAACACAGATTAAATAGAAGAAATCCCACATTGTTTTCCAAAATATAGTTTTATGTTCCTTATGTGAATGTATTTTTGGAGAGACAATCCTGAACTTCTAGAGAGCACTTGCCTTTCAAAAAATCTTAGCTAAAAAAAGAAAGAAAGAAAGAAAGAAAGAAAGAAAGAAAGAAAGAAAGAAAGAAAGAAAGGAGGAAAGAAAGGAGGAAAGAAAAAGAAAAGAAAGAAAAAAAAAGGTGATTGGACTCTTCAATCTTTATAACTACGAGTGAAGTGGTAAAAACCCATGACAACTGCTTTTAAAAGAAAAAAGTTGACAATCCAAGCATACATGTGAAATCCTTCAGAATCCAGGGATGGCCTACTTTTCCAGTTTCATCCCTCACCCTGTTCCTTTCCTGCTGAAGTCCAGTGAGACCAGATTACATTTAACTCTCCAAACAGCATATTGTTTTCTCATTCGTCTCAGCCTCTTTGCCTTTGCAGGTGTCCTAACCTTGTCCTCAACCGCCTGTGCCAGGAAGTGTTAGAAATATAGTAAATGCTGATTAAATGCTTTGGGAAGCAAAGACAAGTATTTGAGTAAAAAAAAAAATTGTAGAAGGGTGCCATTTGTAACCAGTGTGGTTTATCAGAGAACAGACTTAGCTTTAATTAAAATGAAGTAGTGAGACAGCCAGAAGGCATTTCCATGGCCTTGGACTGAAAGGTGTAATAAGTTATGGGGCAAGTCAGGAGCTGTGACTGTATGAAGGCTAGGAGGGGTAGTGAAAACAAGCAAGCAAGATCACGTGGTGCTACTGGGAATCTGTAATTCTCCCTTTACACCACCCCCTTCCTTTGCATCCTTCTTGATTCTCAGCTGTGCTCAGAAGCCCAGGTTCCGTCATGGGATCGCATCTACCAGTCTCACCATCTAAATGGAGGTTTTAGGGAGCCTGGGTGGCTCAGTGGGTTAAAGCCTCTGCCTTCAACTCAAGTCATGATCTCAGGGTCCTGGGATCGAGGCCCGCATCGGGCTCCCTGCTCAGCGGGGAGCCTGCTTCCTCCTCTCTCTCTGCCTGCCTCTCTGCCTACTTGTGATCTCTCTCTCTGTGTCAAATAAATAAATAAAATCTTAAAAAAAAAAGAATTCTATAATTTAAAAAAAATGGAGGTTTTATTCCTTCTTATATTCTGACCTTGGTCTAAAATCTCCCCCCTTCTCTGGGAACTGCAGATGCACATGTAGAATTGCTGGGTCACTGGTTTTATAGATAAGACCTAACAGTTTTTTTTGTTTTGTTTTGTTTTGTTTTTGTTTTTTTAAAGATTTTATTTATTTATTTAACACAGAGAGAGAGATTACAAGTAGGCAGAGAGGCAGGCAGAGAGGCAGGCAGAGAGACAGGGAGAGGAGGAAGCAGGCTCCCTGCCGAGCAGAGAGCCCCATGCGGGCCTCGATCCCAGGACCCCGAGATCATGACCTGAGCCGAAAGCAGAGGCTTTAACCCACTGACCCACCCAGGCGCCCAAGACCTAACAGTTTTTAAAGATTGTACCAATGTGCATTGCTGCCTGCAGCTTATGAGCTCACATCTTCATCAATACCTGTTAATTTTGCCTGAAAAATGATCTTGGGTATTCCCATTAGTGTTCATCTGCTAGTAATGAATTACCTCATTTTTGTTTTACTAAAAACATTTTTATTTCATCTTCTTTAAAAAAGTTTTATCAAGGTAAACATATATAGATTTTAAATTGCACAGGTTTTTAATGATTCATGATCGCCAATATAGCTCTCTCTATATTTAGGATATTAATTTTTTTCATCATGTTTTGCAACTTTCAGCAAACAAATCTTGCAATATTTTGCTAGATTTGTGCCTAAGTATGCCTTGTTTTATACTATTGTAAATAGTTTTTTGAATTTCAATTTTTGATTTTGTATATGTTCATCGTATCTTTCAAGTTACTAAACTCATTTATTACTTTTCACAACTTTTATATAGATTACTTAGTTTTTCCACATAGATGATCATACTGTTTATGAATCAAGATAGTCTTACTTTATCTTTTCCAATCAGGATGTCTTTTTTTTTTCCTTGCCTAATTGCACTGGTTAAAACTTGCAGTACAGTGTTGAACAGAAGGGGTTAAGAGTAAACATCCATGCCATGCACCCAAACTTACAGATAAAGCATTTTGTTTTTTACCATCGTTTATAATGTTACCCGTAGCACTATTTTTGGGTGTGTTTATCTGTTTGGGTATGTTCTCTTCTAGTTCTAGGTTGCTAAGAATTTTTTTTTCTTTTCTTTTCTTTTTTATTAACATATATTATTTGTTTCAGGGGTTCAGGTCTGTGATTCATCAGTCTTACACAATTCACAGCACTCACCATAGCACATACCCTCCCCAGTGTCCATCAACCAACCACTCCATCCCTTCCACCCCTCTCCCCTCCAGGAACCCTCAGTTTGTTTCCTGAGATTAAGAGTCTCTTATGGTTTCTTTCCCTCTCTGGTTTCGTCTTGTTTCATTTTCCCCTCCCTTCCCCTATGATCTTCTGTCTTGTTTCTCAAATTCCTCATGTCAGTGAGATCATATGATAATTGTCTTTCTCTGATTGACTTATTACGCTTAGCATAATATACTCTAGTTCCATCCATGTCATTGCAAATGGCAAGATTTCATATTGCTGAGAATTTTTATCAACATGCTACACTAAAATAGGTGTGAAGTTCTTCAGGCTTATGAAAAATTCTATCAGTTAGAAATTTGGATCTGTGAGAAGAAAGAATTCAGGAATTAGTAAATATTTAGGTAACTCTATGACATTTTCTTTTTTTCTTTTTTTATTCTTTCTGAATGATTTGAAACAACTGATTTTCAAAGAAAAAATATTATTGTGATATGCATAACTATGGAGTTGGAAAGATATGACAACAAGAGCACAAAGGATTGGGGGTATGAAAGAGGAAGAATATTATTATAAATTTCCTGTATTATACTATGAGCTGATACCACCATGTCAATTTAGATAACATCAATTTATGGCAGACCGCAACAAATTAATATACTAACTTATTCTGCTTAATTAATATTAGCTGTTACATAGTCTTAACTAATAAATAATTTTTCTTTAATTCATTTCTTTATTCCCCGAACATACTTCTTTTTTTTGACTTTCCAACACACAAAGCTGGTTGCTGCCCAGGGCCTTAGTGCTGTCTGGCTAGAACATCATTTCTTCCAATCTTGGAATGTCTAGCTCCTTCTCATCATTCAGGTCTCAGCTATAAGCCACTCCTCAGTGATGACTTTTCCCCTACTCAATCTACACAGCTCTGTTTATGTTTATTTTATATATAAGGTTTTTTTAAACTTTAGTTTATTGTCTCCTTTGCACCATATTTGATTATTACCTCTCCACTACTATTCACTTCCTTTTACACCCCAACCCCTACCTAGCACAATGCTTATACTTTATAATTCCTGAAAGTCTTCGTTTCATGAAATCAGGCATATACATTTGGTGCAGAACCAAATTGCAGGCATAGTGTCTAAAGACATCACTAGAATCTAAAATCAAACTTTTCTGTCTGAGTGTATTTTCTAATAGAGAAGTTGCTGTAATTCTTTATTCTGTCTCCTGGTAGCCATTATACTCACCTAGGAAGTCAAGATTAGTTGTTTTTTAATCTCTTCTCTATTCTTTTGATGGAATATTAACAGTTAGTCAAATGATCAAAATCTGTGCATCAAGAAATGCAAATAGAAGAAAAAGAGCCAAATGAATTTATGAAGCTTTAAGCAACTTAGAATTGGTAGTAATTCAAAAAATAGAACCTGAGGAAAGATGGTAATTTCTCACAGCTTTCAGTCAAAGAATTTTCTCCTTTTTCAATATAATTTGTACTTTGGTGCAGTGATGATCTTCCCCAGATTTCCTATGATGACCCCTATAGGAATAATTGCTCCTACTCTCAAGTCATGTGTACTAATTTGTTTTTTCAGGTAATCTGGCCACCACCATACCTTTTGACATTTTTCCATACTATGTCTTATATCTAAATTGCTTCCTGCTACTGTCCACCAAATAAATTGTCCCTTCTTTTCACTTTCTTTTAGACTCTGGCTACTTCATTTCAAGATAACTTTCACCAACATTTATAGAGCACTTAATCTGTGCCAGACTTCAAACCTAGTTGTGTACATGCATCATTTCATTGAAAAGCTTCATAGGCATCTATGAGTTTGGTTTGTTTTTCTTTTTAATAAATAAAAAAAACTTGAGTGAAAGAGTTTTAAGTACTGTTCCTAAGGCTACACGGCTGATGAATGACAGATCTGGGATTCAAAGTCATATCTGTCTGACTTCAGAATCTGAAGTTGTAACCCCTAAGTGGTGCTGTCTCATTTATATGTATGTATGCATGTATGTATGCATGTACATAGCCTTATGCATTCCCTACTCCAGGTCCCATTTGAATTACATCTTATGTGTCTTTTATTCTAAATATTTCCATTGCATTAAGATTTAAGTATTTTGTTTTCAAGATTTATTGTAGTTTCTCCCCCCTTGTTGTATTTCTATATTGCTTAGCCCTCTATTAAAAAAAAAAGCGGGGGGGGTGGAACCTGGGTGGCTCAGTTGGTTAAGCATCTGCCTTCGGCTCTAGTCATGATTTCAGGGTCGTGGGATCGAGTCCCACATTGGGCTCTCTGCTTACTGGTGAGTCTGGCTTCTCCCTCTCACTTGCCCTTTGTGCTCTCTCTCTCTCTCTCTCTCAAATAAAAATCTTTTAAAAAAGAGAGAGAGAAAGACTGTGTCTACAGTTTTCTCTTTGCCCTGCTTTATTTTTTAAAATAAGTCTCAGAACTCCGGGAGGTTCAGTTGGAAAGTGGAGTTTCCACACCACTGTGGATATTCTTTGCAAGCCCCAGAGTTCTCCAGAATGTTGGATTTTCTTAGATTTTTATTCCAGATAAACTTCCAGGCTAACTCAGTAAGCCTTCAGATGAAGCTGTTTGGAATGTGGTGGAAGGCCTGGGTATATTCATAGATTTCTCTAGAAACTTGGGGAGCTTAATTCCTCTCCCATTTATCTCTTACTTGTTAGCAAAAGACAATTAGTTGATTCTTACTTAAGGACATACATGGCCTGGGGACAATCTGCTCAAAACTTTCTAGATGTCATGCCAACTTGTGTGTAATCCAATGCAAGCAGTGTGTCTACCAAAGGTGAGTCATTAAACAAGGAATAACCAGCAGAAGATGTGAATTCTTTTCTTGGCGACTCTTAAAAATAGCTCACTGTTTTATAGGCAATTCTCTTCAGCAGCCTTGATTCGGAAACTTATTTTTTTATTAACATATAATGTATTATTTGCTTTAGGGGTACAGGTCTGTGAATCATCAGGCTTACACATTTCACACCACTCACCATAGCACATACCCTCCCCAGTGTCTATCAACCAGCCACCCTATCTCTCCCTCCCTACCCCCAGTAACCCTCAGTTTGTTTCATGAGATTAAGAGTCTCTTATGGTTTGTCTCCCTTCCTATCCCATCTTCAGAACCTTATTTTTGAAAAAGCAGATAAATTCTGGCAATTAAATAATTTCACATTATAATGCAATCTAAAATCTAGTAGAGATAAGCATTCTGGTGTGTCAGTAATGCTGACTTTAAACCATGTTACCTTTAAAGGATATTTTCATATGATTGACCCAGTAATCCACTAATTGTGACATTTGTCACTCATGGAGAAGCTGCTATGTATGTAGACTTAGACCACCCACTGTTTGAGTCACAGGGCTACTTTTATTTGTTTTGTTGCAGACAAATTTCTATAGCCAACCTGGACATTGGCCAAGGCGGCACTGTCTGGTGACCGTTATATATGAAATTCTTGTCTTTTTGATGAGAAGGGGAGTTTTCTTTATCTTGTTCTTCCTATTGTAGTACTGACAAGGGTCAGAGGGGATGGACAGTTTGTGGGCTGAAATCTACAGAAGGCTGTCCTCCAACACAAGCATCTTCCCTCTCTTTGCCAAGCAGACCTCCGTGGGGATGTTGCTAGGCCATCCAAGGTTCAACAAGGGACTGGAAACCAGACAAGAAATGGAAATGCACTGTGACTTCCTCTGTCCTCTTCTGCTCCTTGAGCCAAATAGCAAATCAAGTTTTGTTTTCAGGAAAGAAAATGAGACTGAAGCAAAGAGGAGGCATTAGTATTTCTTCATGCCCATCCCCCACTCTGGCTCACTTTCACCCACTACCTTAGCTACATGGAACATCTGTGTCCAGGTAACCTGACAGATCTGGAGAATAGCACCTTTGGATTCCATCTTTTGGGGCCCCTCTGAAATGTTCTCACAGAGTCATGTCATTGTTTTCAACAAAATGTTTCTCCTTCCTAATTCAATTCTCCCTTCTGTTTGCTATTGGAACCAGGGACAGTGATAATTTTGTTGGAATTGAATCAATTACAAAGCATTGGGAATGAGTATAGTTTAAAACCTCAGGTTGGGTTTCTTGGAATTCTAGGCCAAGTCTCTTTCCCAGTTGCTCACAGGAAGTTTTGACTGATGTCATTGGAAATTGTATGTGTACATGTGTGTGTAATTTAGGTCACAGTGAGGCTGTAAGCATCCAGGATAAAACTCTTGTGTCAGATTATATCTAGTGACTGCATCACTCTTCATGCCCAGCTAATACTTGTGATGCTGATGAGCCAGGAAACCATTCCTCTCTTTCTCAGTTTGAGATCACCATTGAAAAGCTGACTCCTTATGGAGGAAATCAGAGAGATTTTCGTTCAAGTCGATGTTTTACAGGCTTAGACTTTTCCAAAATACTTCTTTACACTTTCAGGGTGAATATTTAGATCATCATGACTCACGATTGATATAAAACTCAGAGAAATTATCTATTCATGACTTAAAATTTTTCATTTCAAATTTTAAGGGAAATTGATCAATGTTGCCCTCATCCAAAAGAGCGAAAAAACCTTTGGCATATAAGAAAAATAACTCTTGATGTGTTGAAATAGAAAGAATAGAAGGAGAAAGGCAAACCATGTGAATAGCACAATTCAACAAAGGTGCTTCTAGTAGACTGGTAGAAGGGCATCTTTTTGGTAATAATGCATGTATGTAGTTTGGCAAAAATCCAAAAGGCAACCTTGCAACCAAATAGTGAGCCATTCTTTATTTCATTTCCTTTCATTTAACCAGGCTCACAATTTATTTTCTTTATTCCAACCAAACTGTTGTATTTAATGACAGAGTTTACGAAGCTCCATGTTTTCCCAACTTTTCCCAAATCTCTTTTTACAACCTGTCCTTTTCCTTGTCTTCTTTCAACACAAACATGGTAAATTGTCCAAGTACTATCTTCAAGGATGTGATGAGAGACTTACTTTTTAAAGAGCGCAAATTAATATGTTCTATCTCTGTCCTATGCTCTAGTTCTCTTTTTTTCCCCCCTCCTCTTATTTGTCTGTCTTCACTGGACAAAACTAATCTATTTTCTTTTCTTTGAAGTTCTCTTCTGAATTCCCATGCAGTGTTTGGCCAGCTCCCAATGGCTTTCCTATTCCTATCCAGACAAGATACAGAATAACTCCAAAGCTGTGGCTCTAGTCTTTTTCTAATCCTTGAAGTGCAATAGGAAGCATAGGACCTACTCTCTAAATTAGTGACAGTTCTCATTGATTAAAAGATCTAATTGGACAGGTATTGGAGCCTTAGTTTTCCATAAACCTTCCTCAATCCCAGTAGCCCATTTGTAATTTCTGAAGTGTTGGGTATTAGTACCCCCAAGCCCCAAAAGAAATAAAAATAAAAACAAAATTCAGAAAGCTTGAGAAACTTCATAGTTCCAAACCAGCCATAAAACCCAGCATTTTGACTTCTGCTTCTACTCTGTCATTTCTTGTTGTGATTTAAAACTCTAGTTCGTATCCTGATTTTAGTGAAGATTAAAACTGTTTTTCTCTTTCATACACAGTAGTGTTTTTTGTAGAGTATAACCAACCCAGTCTTGACTTTTTTGTTTATTTTTTAAACAATTTCCTTTCTGTCTGTGACCTATAACCTCCCCAACTCCCAACATACACAAAATTTGAAACTTGCTCACCAGCATCTGCCTCAGTGGACTCTGTCCCCTAGGTTCCCCCTCTCATTTTAGAAGATTTTGATGCTCTCCTGTGGCATCTTAGTATCTTAGTATGTAGAGATGAACCCAGAAGAAAAATGTGAAGAGTTTCCAGTGTCAGGTTCATTCTCCAACAATAGTTTTCTTCCTGGCTTTATCAACTTTATCTCAGAAGGCAGTGGTTCATCAATTCTAGACTCTGAAAAAGATATACTTCGTGATTGCAATGATTTTTCTTTGCTTTGTTTATAGCACTTATAATACCACCCGATACATAGTAGGTTCTCAATCAATATTCTGTAAATGAATGAATATAATCCTTTAGTATCCCTTTATGAACTGCAGAGTTGCTTTTAGTTTAAAAAAAAAGTTTGGTATTGTTAAGTCAAAAGGCATTTTCATGTTTTAGCATTTGACATTTTATGCATTTTAAGTTTTCTCATTTTCATCACTAACTGAGATTATAGAAAAACAAACAAACAAACAATGGATTTGGCTCAGCCAGATGAGGAGCACAAACACTTTTGGAAGAACCATCATGATGGTTGCCCTAAGAGAACCCCAAGTTCTTTGTAAACATGTGTTGGTGTATGATGACAGTACTGGTTAAATTATATTTTCAATGTCATTTGACTGGTGAATTTGAGAAGTATGTAGTATTTGCTTTAGTTGTTGAGGTCCATAACCCTGTGTTTCATACCAACAATAGATTTTGTAAATTTATTTTGTTAAGTAAACTCTATGTCCAACATGGGGCTTGAACTCACAACCCCAAAATGAAGAGTCACATGTTCTACCAGCTGAGTCAGACAGAAGACCCAGCAGTATGCTTTTTAAATTCAATGCATTGGACGTACACTTGGTGACCTGAGAAATGGCCCTTGTATCTAAACCCAGGATGCCATTACAATATTTACTGTAACATCAAGAGTTACCAGTGTTCACCTAAGTGGCATAGAGATCTTGTAGGAATTTGTGAAAAGCTCCCCATCATATTGCAGAGCAACATAGTGACTATTAAGGCTGAAAAATTAAGGAAAATCTATCATCTTCCAGCTTGCTATGAAACTAACTGGCTCTCCTGACTTCGGACTTCTTTCCATGCTTGCTCTTGCCTCACCAGACATTGTCATGGACTCAGTTTCAGAAGTCCAATGTCACCAGG
Organism: Ailurus styani; assembly: GCA_002007465.1. NCBI lineage: Eukaryota > Metazoa > Chordata > Mammalia > Carnivora > Ailuridae > Ailurus > Ailurus styani. Next base: position 2,021,799 of record LNAC01000225.1, read on the forward strand.
GCTTAGAGGTTGTTCACATGACTCTTCTCCCAATGTGATGATATGCAATGAGAGAATAAAGCTGAACTTGGAAGTCTAGTTTTATAAGCAGTGGTCTTGGACAACAGGATGCAGTGTGTTTGCTGCTTTGTATAGGGAACCAGACATGTGCTTCATCTTTGGGATGTTAAGAGAGATGAATGACATTCAGAATGACTGTGACAGTTAAAAAAAAGTACCTTTACAGAATTAGACTTATAAATACAGAGAACAAACTGGTGGTTACCAGAGGAGAGGGAGTGGGAGCATAGGCAAAATGGGTGAGGAAGAGCGGTAGATACAGGCTTCCAGTTGTGGAATGAATAAATTACAGGAATAAAAGGCACAGCATAGAGAATATAGTCAATGACATTGTAACAGTGCTGTATGGTGACAGATGGTAGCAAATGTGAGCACAGGGTAATGTATACGAGCTGAATCACTATGTTGTACACCTGAAACAATGTAACATTGTGTGTCATCAATAGTCAAAAGTAAATTTTTTAAAGTACCTCCATATTTCAGACCTGCATCTTTGACTGTTTGGACCCCAGTTGTTTCTTTCCTGAGTTTCATATATAAGACTGCTACTGTCACATCACATAAAGAGACACAAAGTATCAGTGAGTTAGGACTTTTCTTCTGGAATTGGAACAAATATGAGTGAATAGAATATCACTGAGAGAAACCCTAAATATCCAATAGGTTACTAGATTAGTAAATCGTAATACAACAACTGTTTAATATTTCACAGTACTCAAAATAGTGATTATTAAAATTTTAAATAGCATGAAAAAGGGCTTCTGGTAAACTGTCAAGCAGAACACAAATTAAATATACATACAGTCACATTTATAGTTCAAAAATAAAAAATAAATAAGCCCAACAGGAAATACATTTAAAAAATTAACATGATAAAATTATGGGTAGCCATTTTCTTTTTCTTTAGGTTTTATAATTTTGATAACAAATATATGTAATTATAAGGGGGGAAAACAAACTTTTATTTCAATTGGCAAAAAATCGATTATTAAACATATAAAAATGCCTTGAAAATTTTAAAAAAGAATGCCAAATAGTGTATCATCATCAGATTACTGGGCAAATGTAAAAAGTTGATTATCATTTAACTGCATTATAAAAAGCAATGAACAATTAGATAACAAATGCACTGCTTTATAATGATTCTTTAGCAAAATGAATTTGAAGTACACCTTTCAGTAATCGAGTCAACACAATTGTGAAAAATTGTTCAAATCCTCTTTTTGTTTGTTTGTTTCTCTCATATGAGCCAGTTGTTTGTGTGCTTTTTTTGGCCATAACTGTATAAAACAATTAGTAATTGCAGTGGGTCTATTTACTACTCTAACTACACACTTCCCTTACAAATATTTCCCTGGTCTGAATTAACGCAACTATTCTATTAAAAAAATAGTTCTAATGACTTGGCTCATTGGCCCTGGCCTGCTTATTGTGATGATAAACTATTAACTGAAATCAATGTTATTGGCCACATGTTAGCATAGTTACAGAGTGCCTAAATTTTTTGCCCTCTATTTGCATCTATTTTTTCAAGAAAAAAGAATAAATTATTATAGACTATATTTTAAGACTACCCAAATATATTATTTTCCATAAAGCTCCTTTGACAATTGTTTTTAACTCTCACTCCTTGACTACCGTTCTTTATTGTTCCTTCCATTCATTCATTTCCCACAGGCATTTTCTAAAGTAAACATTGTTTTAGAACAAATTTAGGTTTACAGAAAAAAAAATGCAGAGATAACACAGAGAGTTCCCATATATGCCACAGCCAGTTTTTTCTATTATTAACATTTTATTTTTGTATGATATATTAGTTATACTTAATGAATACTTAATACTGATACATTATTATTAGCTAAAGTCAATAATTCATTTACATTTTCTTAGTTTTTACCTTGAGGAAAAGAGATACTAATAATATAAATGGCTAACACTTATCTGGCTCTTATAAGGCAGATACGGTTACAAATGTTATATGTATATTACTGCACTTAATCTTATTATAGACTTAAATCTATAGGGTCAAGAAGCTGGAGGAACTCTGAATGGGATAAACCAAAAAAATCCATATCAGGACATATCATAATTAAACTTCCGAAAACTAAACTCAGAGAAAATTATTTGAAAAGCAACCAGAGAAAACTGACATCTTAACCTGTTGGGAAAAACAACTTGAATGACAGCAGATTTGACTTGAGGTAGTATTCATTTATCTCCATATCACAGGTAAATAAACTGAGGTACTGAAACATTCAGTAACTTTCCTGTGGTCACCTAGCTATAAAGTGGAGAAACCAGGTTGTTTGATTCCAGGGTCTGTGCTCTTACTTCATGCTTAAAGAAGTCATGATTAGGGGCGCCTGTGTGGCTCAGCCGGTTAAAGCCTCTGCCTCGGCTCGGGTCATGATCTCAGGGTCCTGGGATTGAGCCCCACGTCGGGCTCCCTTCTCAGCGGGAAGCCTGCTTCCTCCTCTCTCTGCCTGCCTCTCTGCCTACTTGTAATCTCTCTCTCTCTCTCTCTCTCTCTCTGTCAAATAAATGAATAAAATCTTTAAAAAAAACCAAAAAGTCTTGATTAGGCAACCACTACTTTACCATCATCTACTTTCACCCAATTCACCAGAACACCAAGTTGTTATAGGGTTGTAGAATCAACACCCCATTTAATAATAAAATGTGATTCTATCTGGAATGTTTTTCATACATATATGTGCTTCCTGGGACTCTCCCTGAAGTTTCTCCTGAAGAGAAATTGAGAACTGGTAGAGGATTCAAGTGTTCTAGAACCTACAGAGACTCAACTTAGAGATAGTAACTATATACATAGCTATTTATAAACTTAAGAATGAACATAACAAGAACCATGTGTCACCTATAAAATGAAAATAAAAAACCTATAGCTAAAAGAAATAAAAGAAGATTTAAAGATTTCCACTTTAGGGAATATGAAGTAGATGTACTTTTTCCTGTTCTTCCCTCTAATTACAACTAAAACTCCTGAACATTATATACAAAACAAACATAGGAAGACTCTGAAAAATAGAAAGAAGGCAGATAGCCTAGGGAATATCAGGACCCGAGGAATGAGATGAGTTATATTAGTGGGAGTATTTTGTTGGTGGTTTTTGTTTATTTGTTATCTCTTATATCCCACTTTTTCAAGCTAAAGAAATGCAACCTGTGAATGCAAACTGCACAGACAAAAAAAAAACAAAACAAAATAAAACAAAACAAAAACCCATCCACAACAAGTCTGCAATCTGTAGCCAAAGAAACAGTTTAGGGGCAGCCTAGAAAGATAATACTTTTAGATAATTTATTCCAGCAAAAAACGCAAAAGCATGGGCCCCAGTAAAGAGTAAGGAGAATATCTAGACTTCTACTCCAAGAGATTGCAACAAGGTACCCAAACACCCTTACAGAAGTAGTGTCAAAGAAGGAAGTTGCTTTCGTTCCCACAGAGAAGAAAAGAAGCCTTCAGTGTTAGGGGAGACCACCTGGAAAGTCTGGGACACCTTCCCAGGATTAATGAAGCATTCCTTCCCCTCCTAATGGGTGGTGTTAGAAGATGCTTAGTGAAGAGTCAAGACATTTACCATCACCCTTTAGCAAAGAGGCCACACCTACCATGCTGCTAGTAGGATGATGGGAAGAACTGGACTTGAAGCCTGCCCAGCAATAACAAGGATCCCCTTACCTTCCCTGCAAACAAGGCTGAGTAGGGAACCTGTGCTTAGAGAATAAGAAGGTGGTGTCTCACTTTCCACTGCCAGAGATATTACACAAAGCCAGCTAAAATAGAGGCCTAAATAAAACCAGTCTCATGATAACAAATGTCCTGAATTAAATAAAAAATAGCTAGTCATACCATGAATGAGAGAGATCTAAAAACAAATGAAAAAAGACAATCGTTAGACACCAATAATGAGACGGCAAACAAGTTAGAATTATCTGACAAAGATTTTATAGGAGGCATGATTAAAAATACTACATTGGCAATTATGATGATGCTTGAGACAAATGAAAAAATACAAAATCTTGAAAAGAAACAAATGTTATAAAGAAGAACCAAATAGAAAATTTAGAACTTGAAACTACAATAACTGAAATGCAAAGTTCAGTGGATGGGCTCACCAGCAGAACAGAAGACACAGAGGAAAGAATGAGTATATAGGAAGATAGAACAATAAAAATTATCTAATCTGAACAACGGAGTGAAAATAGACTGTAAAAACTGAACAGAGCCTCATATTTGTGGAATTATAATAAAAGATCTAACATTTGTGCCATTAGATTGCTGGGAAGAGGAGAGAAAGGATATGTGTAGGGGGGAGTTGAGAAACCACTCAAAGAAATAATAGCTGAAACTCCTCACATGTTGCAAGAGACCTAAACCTGTAGGTTCAAGAAGCTTGATGAAACCCAGGTAGGATAAACAAAGGAAAGTCTCATCAAGATACAGCATAATTAAACTTCTGAACACTGAAGAAAAAGAATATGGGAAGCGGCCAGAGAAAAATATACACTATCTTTAGGGGGAAACTAATTTGAATGATAGCAGATTTCTCATCAGAAACTATTGGTACCAAAAGGAAGCAGCAAGATATCTTTTAAGTGCTGAAAGAAATCAACTGTCAATATGGAATCCTACATCCAGGGAAACTATCCTTCGGGAATAAAGGAAATATCAGGACATTCAGGGATGAAATAAAATTAACAATTTACCACCAGTGTACCTGTGCTTAAAGAATGGCTACATGAAGTTCTCTGAACACAAAGGAATGATGATAGAGGGGATCTTGGAATTTCAGTAAAGAAGAAAGAACATGGTTAGCATGGTTAGAAAAGTCTGAGTAAATACATTAAGTTTAACTTTTTATAACTGATGTTTAAAGCAAAAATGATTAACATTGGTGCAGTTCTAAGTGTCTCTAGTGGGAAGATTTAAGACAATTATATTAAAAATGAGAGAAGGTATGGGTGCCTGGGTGACTCAGTTGGATAAGCGTCTACCTGAGGCTCAGGTCATGATACCAGGGTTCTGGGATCAAGCCCCTGGTCAAGCTGTCTGCTCAGTGGGGAGTCTGCTTCTCCCTTTCCCTCTGCACCCCCACCCCACTTTCTCTTACTTGGCCTCTCTCTCTCTCTCTCAAGTAAATGGATAAAATCTTTTTTAAAAAAAATGAGAGAGGGTAAAAAAAAATGAGACAATGGGTAAAATGACACACCAGTAGACTAGGATTAATTATACACATATAATAACTAAAGCAACCACTGAAAGACAAAGATTGGCACAGTGAATTTAAAAACGTGACACACTATGTTATTTACAAGAAACTCATTTCAAAAATAATGATAGAGTCAGGTTCAAAGTAAAAAGAAGGAAAAAAAGTATCATGAAAATAATTTTTTAAAAAAGCAGGAACGACTATGTTAATATTAAAGCAAACTTCAGAACAAGGACAACTACCAGAGACAGAGTTAAACATCATATAATGATAATAACATCAATCCACCCAGAAGACATAGCAGTCATAAGTGAGTGTGCAGCAAACAACAGAATTAGAACATGTGAAGCAAAACTGATAGATCTGAAAGGAGAAATAGACAAATCCACCCATATAGTTGGAGGATTCAACATCATCCCTCAACCAATGAGAAAGGACAGAAAAACTGGTAAGAATATGGAAGGACTCAACAATAACATGAGACAGTAAGATCTAATTGATATTTATAGAACATTGCACCCAACAACAGCAGAATGCATGTTCAAGTACTCATAGAACATATAGTAAAATAGACCCTGAACCATAAAATAAACTTCAATAAACTTAGAAGAATCGAAATGCTACAAATGTATTCTCTAACCACCACAGAACTAAAATAGAAAGCAAAATAGAAACCCATCGGCCAAAGAGGAAGTCTCAAAAGTAATATTAAAAATACATTGAACTGAATGAAAATGAAAACACAACATAATCAAAATTTGCAAGGCACAGCTAAAGCAGAAACAATAGGGAAATTTATAGCCCAAATGGATACACTAGAAAAGAGGAAAAGTCTCATATCAGTAATCTAAACTCCTATCTTAAGAACCAAAAAGAAGGGAAATTAAAACCAAAGAAATAAGATAAGTAAAGATAAAAGCAAATGTTGGGGCACCTGGGTGGCTTAGATGGTTAAGCATCTGCCTTTGGTTCAGGTCATGATCTCTAGGTCCTGGGATCAAGCCCCACGTTGGGCTCTGTGCTCAGTAGGGACCCTGCTTCTCCTTCTCCCTCTGCCTCTCCCCTTGCTGTTCTCTCTCTAATGAGTAAATAAAATCTTAAAAAAAAAAAGATAAAAGCAGATGTCAGTGAAATTGAAACCAGAAAAACAACACTGAATGAAACAAAGGAATGGTTCTTTGAAAAGATCAGTAAATTGACAAATCTGGAACAAGGCTGTTGAAGAAAAAAGAAAGAATTACCAATACCAAAAATGAAATAGGGGCTATAACTACTAATACTGCAGACATCAAAAAGATCACAAGGGAATAGTATGAATGACTCTACGCACAGGAGTTTGACAACTTAGACAAGAAACAAAACACAAATTACTACAACTCACCTGATCTTAAATATATCCTTTGAACAGCCTTATAGGTATTTAAAAAATTGAATTCACTACTTAAAAATTTCTAGAAAGGAACTCTCCAAGCCCAAAAGGTTTCTTTAAGAATTCTACAAAAGATTTAAGAGCAATTTTATACAAACACTAAAAAAATGGAAAAGAACACTTTCCAGTTCCTTTTACAAAACCAATATTACCCCAATACCAAAATTTATATTAAAAATTGACAAAATGAAAAAAATAAAAATAAATAAAATAAAAATATGTAATTTTATCCTTCAAAAATTGATAAAATGTAAAGCTCTATATATTAGAAAATCAAATTAAAAGATAAATAAAAATTATAAAAATACTTGAGATAAATAACAGTATATAAAAAGAGAAAACTACAAGCTAGTATATCTTATGAATATAGACACCAAAAAATATTTAATAAAATATTAGCATATCAAATTCAGCAATAAATAAGAATTACACAATGTCCCAGTGAGACTTATTCCAGGGATGTAAGACTGATGTGATATAAAAAAAATGAATCAAGGTAATCTACAATATTAATAGCTAAAGAAGAAATATCGCATAATCCCCTTAATGCAGAAAAAGCATTTGACAAAGTTCAATATTCATTCATGATAAAAAAAAAAAACTCCCTATTGGTTCTGCTTTAGAGAAAAATAAGAATAAAGGCAAACTTCCTCAAGTTGATCGAGAGCACCTACAAAAAATTTAAGTTAACCTTATCCTTACTGGTGAAGCCCTCTTGACCTTGGGAAAAAAGCGAAGATGACAGCCCTCACTGCTCCTATTCAACTTTGTATTGGAGGGTCTACCCATTGCAACAAGGCAAGAAAGGGAACTTAAAGACATACAAGCAGAGAAGTAAAATGCATGATTGCATACTTAGAAAAATATTTTTTTAAGAACAATGAATACACAGAACAACAGGAATAAATCTTCAGAATGTATGCTGCATGGGAAAAGCCATTCCCAAAAGTTTCCATGCTATATAATTCCATTAGTATAATATTCTTGGAATGACAAAATTGTAGAAATGAACAACAGATTAGTGGTTGTCAGAGGTGGGAAAGGTATGAGTGGTAAAGAGGAGCTGTAGATATAAAAGGGCAGCCTGTGGGAGGTCTCTGGTGATGGAAATGTCCTGCATTTTGACTGTGTCATTCTCAGTATCCTGTTGTCTTATCTTACTGCAGCTTTGCCAGATGTTACCATTGGCAAAAACTGGGTAGATGGTGCACAGGATTTCTATTATTTCTTACTAACTGAATGTGTATCTGTATCTCAAAATTAAAAAGTGTATTTTTTTTAAAAAGAAAGAAATATAGCTACATAACACACTCCTGGCTAAAAGACCAAATATTGATAAGGGTTATTTTTGTCCCAATTAATGAGAAGACTTTATACAAGATAAATTGCAATCCCCTAAAATTTATATTATAAATTCACAAAATGTAAAACCTTTTCTATTAAAAAATATAGAANTTCGGCTCAGGTCATGATCCCAGGGTCCTGGGATCGAGGCCCACATCGGGCTCTCTGCTCAGCAGGGAGCCTGCTTCCTCCTCTCTCCTCTCTCTCTGCCTGCCTCTCTGCCTACTTGTAATCTCTCTCTGTGTCAAATGAATAAATAAAATCTTTAAAAAAAATAAAAAATAAAAAAATAAAAAAATATAGAAAATTAAAAGATAAACCAGGACACCTGCCTGGCTCAGTCAGTACAGCATGGGACTCTTGATCTGGGGGCTGTAGGTTCAAGGCCTACACTGGGTGTAGAGCTTACTTAAAAAAAAAAAGATAAAAGATAAAAATTACAAAAGGCTTATTCAAAGAAATAAATACTCAAAACCAGCAATAGCAATAGGCAAAAAATTGGACAGTTTACAAAAGAGGAAATATGCCCAGTCAGTAAATAACATTATACAATGTTTAAAGTCCTTAGTTATCAAAGAAACATGAAATAAAACAATATTACACATGTCTCAAGTCTCTAGCAGAGCACTGACCAAACTGTGAACCTTCCCACCCCACCTGGAATTCAATTTGCTAGATCATTTTTCCTCATTAATCTAAATGAATTCGTAACTATTCTCTCTGAATACATCCATTAGAATAATTTACAGGATACTGTACTTCCCTTGACTTCTTGGCCTAGACCATCCTAATTTGTCTTTTTGGCCTTCCTTAGAATAACACTAGGATGTTAGTTGGATATTTTCTAATTCCCAAGTCTCTCCCCCAGGGAAGAATAATGGAGTCTAGGAAAAGGGCCTGTAATACAGATCTCAGAGAGGTGCAGGTGTTTATAAGAAATAATCCCTCCATTAGGCACAGCCCACATGTCTCTCCCAGCACAGTGTGACACTCTCGGGAGCCTTGTTATGGTTGGTACTTTTTAGCTGCAGGCCAGTATGTACAAAGATATGGCTACCTTTTAGGTTTCCAAATTTTGAATGGGCTTTATGGTTTGTTTTTTTCTCCTAAGATATATCCCTCTATTTGTCTTAGTTTAGGCTGCTACAACACTATAAGCTGGATGGCTTTAAAGAACGAACACTTATTTCTCACAGTTCAGGAGGCTGGGAAGTGCAAAATCAAGGTGCTAGCCTTGGTGTGTGGTGAGAACTTTCTTCCTGGTTTGCAGATGGCCACCTTCCCACTGTATCCTTACATGGAGGAGAGAGAAATCATCTCCCTCTTGTCTCTTCTTGTAAGGACAGTAATTTATTTATGAGAGCTCCACCCTCATCACCTAATTACTTCCCAAAGGTCCCACCTTCTAATACCATCATATTGGGAAATAGGAACTCAATGTGTGAGTTTGAGGGGGACAAAAATATTCTGTACATAGCACCATTAGATTGAGTTCCTACCAGACTACACAAAGTTTCTCCTTTTAGTCTATGATAAATTTGAAAAAAAAAAAGAATTAGACTTTTGGATTGAGGTCAGGAGGTAAACAGCCTGAGCCTAACATTTCCAAGACCCAGGGCAAGAGTACAGATGGAGACACTTATATACCATGAGCTTCAAGGCACTCAATCCAAGCCAAGTGATCCTGGCCTACAAGGGATGACTGATCTTTGATCTCCCACCTCTGCCAATATCACACTTTCAAAGTGAAAAAGCTAGATTCAAATGAGAATTGCCAGGTGTCTTAGAGTTCTAAGCCAAATATCGGCAGTTTGAGAGTCAGTCCCCTTTCACCCAGGCCCTATTCTGCAGCCTGCATGCCTCTCTCCTCTTCCCATGCTGGGCTCCATCCTATGTTGCAAGGGGCCTCAAGAACATGCATGTAGACACACCAGCTGTGGAGTTCTGCACCCACCCCTCCAGTAGGCAGTCTTTGGTCATGGTTCCTTGGTATGGAGATCAGTTTTGCAAACTGCTCTTTGGAAGTAGGACGTGGTAAAGACCCTGCACAAGCCCAGAAAGTGTGTGGACCAAAAATTCTGAGTTTCCAGTCCCCAAACCATGGTCAGAAGGGAATGGCATGACCTCTGCTTGAATGAATCTTTTTGGCCCCAAGACTGTAGGGCCATCAGGAAGAGCTCAACTAGAGAGCAAATGGAGTTTTCAGAAGCACAGTGCCCAGGGAAGGGGTTCTTCTTGCCAGATCTAGGGGTAATGTTCCACAAAAGTGGAAAATTTTATAATTCGGTCTGCTGACTATTCAGAAATGAATAAGCAATTTGTTTGGTTTCATTCCCATCCACCTACCCAAAATGATCTTAATGAATCATTGTCCATACTTTATCTTCTAGGGAAAGTGACATAGACCTGGAAGATTTGGTGGGTACTCTTTTTCTTTCTTTTATGTTTAGATAGGGTGGGGTGGGGGAGATACAGAGATTGAAGTTTCAGAGGCAGACTATGGCTCTACTTTTGCTCTCTGTTGCAATATGATGGAATGCATGGCAATGCTAAGATGGTGCCAAGGTGTTTCTTTTATTTATGCCCCATCTCTATCCTAAAAGTATGAGAGAGAATTATTGTTCATTACAATTCACTTTGTTCTTCTAAGCTTTTGTCATCATACAATGTGCTTTCACCCATAGCATTTTATTTCATTCCAATACAATAGGTTGCATTCAAGAATAACTCTGATTCCTAATTTTTGGTTCAGTAATAATAAACACCTTCACATAATCATTGGGTGAATATATATGTGCTTTCTATGCATCAGGTACTTTGTAACATATTGGAAATATATTAGTGAATAAGACAAATGATTGTGTCCTCATTAAATTTACAATCTAGTGGGAAAAACAGACAAAATGGAGAAAAAATAATGATCAATTTTAATAAGTAGCTTTAACAGGGACAAAACACAAGAGACTGAAATGCAGGATATATAGTGGCATGGGTGGAGCTACTTCAGGTCTTCACTTAAATAAATATCCCTTTGTAAAGAGCCCTTTCCTGGGTGCCTGGGTGGCTCAGTTGGTTAAATGTCTACCTTTGGCTCAGGTCATGATCCCGGAGTCCCCGGATCAAGCCCTGCATTGGGCTCCCTACTCAGCGGGAAACCGACTTCTCCCCCTCCCACTCCCTCTGCTTGTGATTCCTCTCTCTCTGTGTCTCTCTCTGTCAAATAAATTTTAAAAATCTTTAAAAATAAAAATAAAGAGGTCTTTTCTGATCTTTCTACTAAAAACAGCAATCATTCTACTATAGCACTCATTTTCTCACCTGTAATTTCTCATACACACACACACACACACACACACACACACACATTTGCTTACTCGTTTTTTCACTCTTTTCTCATATGTAAGTTCTATGAGGACAGGAACTGTTTACCTTTTTACTGTGACGGTTGTTTTTCTTCCTCTTCTAGGACTAGAATAGTGCCTGGTACAGAGTAGGAGCTCAATAAGAACTTATTGAATGAATGAGTGAATGAGGGAATGAGGGAATGAATGAATTAATTAATAAGTCAGGAAAAGACTGTCTGAGAAGGAAACATTTAAATTGAGACCCAACAGTGATCAGTCATGCAAGGGATAGGTAAGGTGGGAGGAGACCTTTCCAGGTGGCAGAAACAGCAGATGTAAAGACCTTGAGGCAGGAAAGAGGCTGACATCTAAGGAATTGAAGAAAGGCCCCTTGCTGGAAGCCTGTGTCAGGCAGTGACTGGAGCTGAGGTTGGAGACTTGGGCAGGGAAGGGTTGTGCTGTGTTTACAGACCAAGGTAAACATTGGGTTTCCTGTAAATATGTGGGGAAGAGATATTAAGCAAGGCAGAAATATAATCATATGATTTGGGTTTAAACAAAGTCACCATAATCACTCTTGCTTCTGTGTAAAGCATCTATTAGAGGATGACAAAAGTGTAACCAGAGAGGTCCGTTATGTGACTTGTGTCAAGAGTAATATTAGACAGTACCGGGCACCTGGGTGGCTCAGTGGGTTAAGCCTCTGCCTTCGGCTCAGGTCATGATCTCAGGGTCCTGGGATCGAGCCCCACATTGGGCTCCCTGCTCAGCGGGGAGCCTGCTTCCCCCTCTCTTTCTGCCTGCCTCTGCCTACTTGTGATCTCTCTCTGTCAAATAAATTAAAAAAATTCTTAAAAAAAATATTAGTACCTGTTGTGCGCTTTTATGAAGCACTGGTCTAAGTGCTTTATATATCATTTTATTTAAGTAAAATTTTAGCTTAATTATTGATAGATTCTCTCAATATTTTTCAAATGATTTTTCTTAAAGCTTTAGTTTTCCATATTATAATCTAGTGTGAAATCAGATATAACAAAAGAAAGTCATTACTTTAAAATTACTATGTTATCATTTACTAGAGCTCTAAAGAGAGCACCACAATTTTAATGTATTCTTTATCTTTAAAATTTTGAGAAATGTTCCCATAGATATTTAAGAATTACAACTGATTCCAAAGCATTTGAAAATGGTCTTCAGAGAATATTAATCCAGCAATGTGTGGGATAATCTGGGTTATGGGGTATCCTAAAGTGGGAATTTAGCTGGGAAATGGGTAGGGTAATCCAGATATTAGGTGACAAAGCCTAGACTAACAGGAGTGCCATGGGACATAGACAAAGAAGGTAAATAGGAGAAAAACCACACACAAAAAAAAAAATAAAATGGAAAGAATTTGATTGAATCTGGGGAAAGCATGAGAGACAAAAATGAAAGATGTCTTAAAGGTTTTGAGAAAGAGGGATGTCTGTAGTAGACACTGTTGATGCCCGGCTGGATCCCCTTTATGTGCTCATTGCATCTATCACCCATTGCTGAGGATATCGTCTGTCAAGACTTATGCTCTTGCCTGGAAATATGCCCCCAAGGATGGTCCTCAGCAGAGACTGGAGCTGCCCCTCCCCCCAATGCCGGGGGTGGGGGATTATGCCCCCTCCAAGGGCAGATAACAGCTAATGCCCTACTGGGGAAGGATATGCTCTCAAGGGGAGACAACTTGAAAAGCTAGTCATGCTGCCCTGTAAGATCAGGCTGAGGCTGGTTTTCAGCTGAAACCACATCTTTGCTTAGCTTCTGTCCCTGCCTTATCTGTTTCCTTCACTTCCTTACAGATTTCTCCGGAGAGCAGTTCCTCCATAAATCACTTACACAAGAATCTCTGTCTTGAGCCCTGCTTCTATGGATACTGACCCAAGATAGAAGAGTATGAAAATAGTGGAGTAACTGACAGAAAAGGGAATTTAAGAAAGGGGTGTTAATTTGGATTTGTTTCATAAATACCAGCAATCCTTACCAACATAGTCTGAGTTCTGCCGGAGCACCCATCACGCAGGATATACCCTGCACACATGCACACAGCCAGTGGTGGCCACTGGGAGATACTGAAGAAGTAAGGCATCTTTCAGTTACATTTGTTCTCAAATTGACTTTCTGATATCACTTCTTTAACTAGAGACCCAAATGTCCATTGGACTAGTCCTAAGTATGTTTTATTGAGTGACCCAAATTTTAAGATCTAAGTACTTCTCAGATAGAGAATAAAGAACCCATGAACACCTAGGGATCAGCAAAACATCCCCCACAATTTTTCAAGTGTTTTATTTTTGGCAAAACTCAATTTAACTCATTTTGCAAGCACTCTTCCCTCCAGTTTTTAAACCCATGGGTATTTCAAAGGAAATTTAATCCATATGTTTCTGATTCATTTACATTTTAAGTCATAAAAATGTTATTTTTATAAGAGCTGTTTGATATCCAAGAAACTTTCTGAGCCTTTAAAAAAATCTCTTTAAAGTCTTGTTGGTTGGAGCCAGGGAGCAGACATGGTGTGTGATGCACCACCCGAAAATGTGATCCAGACGGACTCAACCATAGACTGACCTCAGAACAATGCTTGCCACATCCAGCCAAAAAAATAATGGCAACGAGCTGATCAGGAAAGTTGGTCTGGACACCAGAGAATCCTTGAGAAACACAAGAGAAGCCAATGGCAGATGATAGCAAAGATTAAAGTGGGATTCATTAGTGTGTCATTGATGTGTTTGGGCATATAAGGACCGGACATTATACGTTACAGCAAGCTATCATTCCTGGCAACTTTCAGGAAGATCTGCAGACTGCTGAAGGACAGAGTCTAATATCACCACCCCAATATTTTATGTGAAGAAAATCGTGTCTTTTCTCAGTATTGTACATAAGAGTAAAACAGCAGAATAACAACTTCCAAAGGACTCTCAATTAATTTACTGCATATTTTTACAGAGTACTAAGCAGTGATTAAAAGGATCATGATGTAAATATGTATTTAATGATACAGAAAGATGTTTGTGATACATGGCTAAATGAGAAATATGGTGAGAAAACTGTAAATGATATTGGCACCACACTTTTGTTAAGCAAATAAAGATATAAAAATCTGTTTTTATATATGCACATGAAAATACTAGAAAGGAATTGTGGTTAGGATAACTGATGGATTGGAATGGTTTTCTTTGCTTAGCTTGGTTATATTTTTTAACTTTTCTACAATATGCATAGTGTAAGTTAACCAAAAAAATTACCTTTGTCTGCACTTTAAAAATTGTGTAGAATAGTATTCCTTTAATATTGTGAGAGAGCAGTGCCCTTCTTTTTCTCCTCCTGTCTTCTGCTCAGGAACAATAGTGCGTGGGGTCCAAGCCGGAGGGGGTGCTACAGCAAGCACAGATGATCAAATCGTCTGAGATTGCTGGAATGCAGTTGTTCATCTGGAATGGCTGAATCTATGGTGACCACGCTTTCTGAACCCCAAGCTGGTCACATGATCTAACATGTGGGGGGTGTACGACAGGACAGAGTATTTTAAATCAGAACCGCGCTCAAAATTTTGGACATATGGCCGTTCTGACTACCAGGCACGTTGCTTCAGAAAGGAAGAAAAATTCTAAAAGGCAACCTAAGGAGCCTTCTGAAGGATAAAATAATGGCTGAGAATTTATAAAACTGCAGTTGCTCGTACTGAACATCCACTGAACAAGGAGAACTCTTTTGATTCCCCCCTCATGTAGATGTAGACAGCGTTTTAAATCCAAAGGACTATTACTTTCACATCTGTTGGCATCTATTCAGTTGCTGTCTGAAGGACTCCCTGCAACAAAATGTGCACAGCTGCCAATATTAATTATCTCATAAATTCTCCTGAAACCTGTAAAATGAGTGCTTTCTCCTGGAGAGCCAGTCTACCTCATATCATTAGCACCCCATCTCCTCTCCCCTTTACTGCCAACCCCACCAACCTCAGACCTGGTTCTGAATCACAAGCCATTTTACTTTCATTCAGCTGGGCTCCTAAGACCCACTTTGATCAGAAAGACAGGGCAAAGCGAAGAAGAAACATCCTTTTCTGAGACCCCCATTAGTAGAGAAGAGTGAGATAAATAACCTAAATGCTTTCATTTAAAAAAAAAAGTGATTCCACAGCATTCTAATCAAAAGGAATAGGGTAAGTCGAGAATTCAATTAATTATCATTTAAAATTAAGTTATTTCAAAACCCTGGAAAGACTTTCTGTTTAAACATTCTGTGATGATTTTATTTAAATATATTGTATTCTCACCTTCTGAAATGACTGAATTCATTTTAAATAGGCATTAACTTGGAAGCCAAAAATGATGAAAAGCTTAACCAACTGGCCTGTCACGGTTAATCATACTCTCCTACCAAACACTTTCTACTCAACTCACAAGAATATAAGCTCTCAGTTCCAGGTACTATGGGACAGTTCTCAAATTCTGGCAAACCTCTCTTCCAATAAACAGCATTTTCTTGAATAGTTTATCAGGGTCCTAGTTATGGATAAATGTGATGTAGAGGCAATGTCCTCTCCAGATGAGATATATATAAATGAACTTCAAAAGTCCTTCAATTCTTAGCAAAGCAGTGGGATGATTTATTGATCTGATTTGAGAAAAAGTGTGTGTGGGAGAGAGAAAGAGAGAGAGACTCAGGGAGAGAGAGGAAGAGATTGAGAGAGAGAAATTGATTTGGTCTTTGATATTCATCCCCCAGTTTCTAGTGTTGTCATTGTGCCATGGGTTTTGGATTCAAATATCACTGAAGTAGTGGCACCCAACATTAGACTTCATATGAAATATTACAGAGCATAGTAATAAATGAATAATTATTTAATCATATTAACCACTTATTCATTCATTTGTCCATTTGTTCATTCAATAACTAGAGGACCCACTAAAGGTCAGCCATTGGGTATTGGGAACATAAAGATGAGTGAGACAAAGCCCCTGCTCTCAATTAATACTCCAGCAGCTGGACAAATGAAGCAATTAAAAGATGTGGAGTGAGCCATACAAAACAATGAAAATTGTATAGGGTACTATGAGTGGGAAGATGATGTTCTCAGAAAAGTTGGCACTTGGGATAAATTTTAAAGAATAATTAGGGGTTAGTCAAACCAAGAGTGGGGGGCAAATGGAAAGCCTGTGTCAATGCAGGAAATGAATGAATGAATGAATTTTTTTGTACTTCTTGGTCAATGGGTATCATACCCCTACCAACTAGAGCTGGTGGGATAGATCTCTCTTCCCCCAAAAAAATATTAAAAAGAACTAAGCTATGATCAGATTTATATTTAAAAATAATCAAATAGGAAAAAACACATTTTTATTTACTTAAAGAACACTCCTCATTCTAAGAAGATAAATCTTTTTTTAATCAGAAATTCAGTAACATTTTATTTACTGCTGCGACTGAATCATCTTCAAACAAGCTCAGACTTTTCTGGAAAGCAAATGAGAAATTGTGCAATTTTTGAGGATACTGTATTACTCTTTTAAACATAGAATATTACGTGTTTGAAAAAGCATGGACTTATGTTTGAATCCCAGCTTCCCCACATAACAACTGTGTGACTGAGCAAATTAACTTTTCTGAGACTCAGTTTCCTCATCTGGTTTATTAGTGGCAAAGATTTCTTCCCTATTTAATTTCTTCCCTATTTAATACAGCTGTTGGGAGATTAAATAGTGTCTATAAAGGCCCTAATACAGTATCCGGCACTAGTGCATGTTAATTCTGTTTCCTTTCCCTTTCCTCAGGAATGGGGGTTCTGAACAAGGGAAACGAGATAGTCATAACTCATCATTTTGAAAGTACTGCCCATGTTCAGGCAACACAGATATTTGCCTAGTTGGTCTCATGTAAGTCAGCCAAGCCTGACTCAGTCTGACCATGTTCCCTTTCACTAGCTGGGGAAAAAAAATAGTAATATTTAGTTATGGATCTTGGATACCAAGAGAGAGCTAGCACTCACCATTTCATTTACACAATGGAGAGACACCTGCAGTGTAGCTTGTAGAACAGAAAAGAATTGTTATAAAAAATATCTCCCATGGCAGCAAAGACACTTACAGTTAATGAGCTAATAAATATTGTCAAGTGACCTCTCCCTTGCCAAGTATTAAATCGTAAAGAGAGGGGGAAGGGAAGGATTAGAACCGAGCATTTGCTACAGAGTTCAAATTCTGGGCTTCTTCTAGCTAACTTTTATTACTATTGACCATATTTTAGGTTTGTCAGGCCACTAATTCCCCATATTGCTGGACACTGCAAGTTCTCTAGGGCAGAGACCCCTTTCTTCTGGGCCATCATCTGGTGGAAAGCAAAATGTTCTTTCTCATATCAGTAATGGGCCTTTTCATGTTTGCTTCTCTTTCTGTTGCCAGAGTAAAGCAGGGAGATTGGTCTTCTCTGCTGCAGAATTAGCCACTTTCAGTCTCATTTTTCTCCAGAAATTCTTATGAACACTTGTTCTCAATATTTGCTTAAAAAGACATATATTTAGAAGTTCTAATCCTAATACTTCATTCTAAGTATCAGAGCTATTCCAATTCCTTTTATTTTTATCTTACTTTTGTACCAAATTTTATTTATGTGTGTTAAGTACAACAAGAAAACAACATCACCTGTCATTTGGTAATATTAAAGAACATATATGAAGCAAGTTGGAGTGAATGTTTATGACAGAGCACAGGAACAAGGGAGGTGAGTGGAGCTACAAAAGGGAAAAATGTGAACTTCTTTATGTATGCAGGAGATGACCAAGGGCAATGAGCTGATGGGTGTGATCAAATCAACTCCCTGAACCCACAGTCCAAAATCATAAATAGTGTTTTGAACGCTACTGAGGGATAATGATGAATAAGGCAACCATATATATTATATATTATATGACCAAGTGGCTGATTATAGGTATTCTGATTCTATCAGAGAAACTTACTTCTTTTCGTGATACTACTTTATATCAGGCATGCATAGAGATTTCAATGTTTTCATTTAGAACCAGTACTGAAACATTATGGAGATAGCCAGTTTCTGGAATTTGAAGTTAGGAACAAAATGCAGTCAGTCATTTCAAGCTAGACTAATGTGGACCAACTATCCTTTCTCACCAATTCTTTTTTAATCTGACTGATATTACAACTCTCACTATTTCTTCAATTTCTAAAGACAGCTAATGTGATAGTTTAAAAGATATTCCCAGATTCTTAGATACACCTTCCTTCAAAAAGTAGAGCCAAATTCCCCTCACCTTGGTGGAGTATGGGATGATTTTAGTGCTTTCCAATTAATAGAATGTGGCGAAAATGATGGTGTTAGACTTCCAAGATTAGGCCATAAAAGGCATTGTGAACTCTTTTTTCTCTCTTTCTCTCTTTCTCAGGCTTTCTACTTTGAGAAAAATCAGTGCCATGTTGTGAGTATTCTCAAGTAACTCTATGGAGACACCCGACCCTCACCCCAGCAAGGAATGTAGACCTCTTGTCAAGCCCTAGTCAAGCCTTCACATGACTTTAGTCCTGGCTGATACTGTGTCTGCCTCCTCCTGGTAGACCATGATCCAAAGTTACCTAGCTAAGCTTCTCCTGAATTTCTGCCACACAGAAACTGTGAGGTACTATACTCTCTTATTAAGCCAAGAAATTCTTGGCTAATATATTATGCAGCGAACAGTAACCAATAGAGATAGGTTATAAGGTGTGTTCCTGTAGGGGCGCCTGGGTGGCTCAGTCATTAAACCATCTGCCTTCAGCTCAGGGCATGATCCCAGGGTCCTGGGATTGAGCCCTGAATCCTGGGATCGAGCCCTGCATCAGGCTCCCTGCTCCGCCGGAAGCCTGCTTCTCCCTCTCTGACTCCCCCTGCTTGTGTTCCCTCTACCTCTGTCTCTCTCTCTGTCAAATAAATAAATAAAATCTTTAAAAAAAAAAAAAGATGTGTTCCTGTAGCTTTTCTGAGGCATATGAGTTTATTAGCTGTCAGACATTATTTTGATTCCTCTCATGCTTATTTATGGATTGCAGGATGAGTTTGTTTTGAACACTTTGATTTTCCCCCAAAGAAACTGTGTTTTCCTTTACTCTTCCTAGAGTGATTTCAATGCCTTTCCCTGAAAAATAGAAAAAAAAATTGTATTTGTGGATTCCAGCCTTCAAATAGATCTCTGGGAAAAGGTGCAGTCCCAAAGAAAGCAGAGTGTGATCCCTGAGCACGCGCACTCTTCGTCCCTTGTTGATCCTCACTCTCCTCTTCCCTCGGGACCTCCCTTTGAGCTATCCCTCTCAACGGTCAAGTCCTCCCCATGAGACAAAGACAAGCTGAGTGGGAGTGCTTGCTGCAGGGAAGGTACACCTGTGAGATGGTTGGTTTGGGGGCCAGAAACAAGGCAAGAGGCATTTTCTAAGCCTGAGAAAATGAATTGTTGCTTCTAGAATGGAGAAATGAAAAACTAGTCAAAGGGATCCTGGCCACATGCAAAAGGGGGATAGAAACATGTCTTCTCTTTGAAGTGCAGGCTTAAGATTTGGCTAATAGGGAAAGAGCAGTGAGAAGTCCAGTGGCATCAAAATGTCCCAAGTCTCCAATCACCTCTTCCTTGAAAAGATCCTGTTTCTTTTCTTGTTTTGGTGAAATCACAGACTCCTGACTTTCCTCCTACCCGAGTTTCTGAACCTTTACTCTCTCCTCCTCCACTGATGGATCTTTACATTTTGGAATGCCTTGGGTTTCATCTTGGACCTTCTTCTTTTCCTGTGCATTCACCATAGGTGACATCATCTTGACCCATGGCTTGAAATAAATCGCTATGGCAATGACACCAGAGTGATGTCTTTGGACCCTCCTTTAGATTCCAGATATATCCTTCATATCTTGACTTGGTTGTCTAAAAAGAGACACAACTCACAACAATTCCCACCTCACAACAAATTGGTTGTTTCATCAGCCACCCAAACCTCAAGTCTAGAAGTTATCCTTCATTCTCTCTTTCTCTTAACTCCCACATTTAACTCACCAGCAACTTCTATTTGAATTTACTTCCACATGTATCCTTTTCTCTCACCTTACCTGCTTCTTCTCTTCCTCTCAATGATCCATTTCCTACATAACTAACCGTAAGCATAAACAATGATTCAAATGATAACTTCTGATTATTTTTGACTACTCTGAGAACAAAATGCAAACCTCTCACCCTGCTTTATGAAGCTGATAATCTATAATCTTTATGAAGCCACACAGTCCCTCCTTCCAAACACACGGCCTTCCTTCTCTTCCTGAAACACATCAGACACCTTCTTGCCTTTGGACTTTCACACTTGCTATGACCTGTGCTCAAATTCTCTGCCTCCTGATCATTGCATGTTGGGTTCCTTCTTAACATTCAGGCCTCAATTTTTATATGACTTCCTCAGCTCAGTCATTCCCCACCAACCCCCCAAAGTGGCCAGCCAGCCTCTCACCATATCACCGAATTCCAGCTGTTCGCATAGCTCTATCAAAAACATCTTGATTGATTCTTTGCCTGTTCATTTATATTTTATACTTTTTGTCTTCTTTTACTTGTATATGCCCTTCACCTTGAACAGTTTCTGGCACAAAGTAAGGGTTCAGGTAATATTCATAAAATACATGAATGAATGATGGCCTGTTCCTAATATGAGGCTCAATTATATTCCCCAGTTCTCCCCACTCTTAATTTTGTGGTGAAATTCTTTGATGGTTGGCAGTCAGCAGTTCGGAAATGAGCAAGGGTTTCTGTCTGAGGTGGATTTTTTTCCTGAGAAAAATACAGTGCTTCCTTTCCTGGAGGGCTTGGTGACAGGGCTGACCCAGGAGGCTGCCACATGGTACATTGGTATGTACCTGGCACGACAACAGCGTTTATACCACTCATTGGAATAAACAGGAAAATGATGAAAAGTGACTGGCTGCAGAGGGCTTGACATTTTGCCTCAAAGCTCTAATAGAAAAAAAAGACAGAACTATTGAAAAAGCATACATATTAATTGGTACATCACATACCTCCCCCCAGTAACACTAATTTGAAAAGAAGGAAAAAAATCTTCCAACATTTTTTTAGAGCCGAACACCAGGTACTTTTGCTTTATGATGTATGGCAGCCTGAATTCTCACTATGTGTACCATCCAAAATCCATGTGCGATGCATACATGCTAATACCTGGAGGGTAAGCTAATAGCCACAGCAGAAAAGATAAACAAGCATGTTTCATATTTATGGTTATGTTTACACTTTTAGCTTCCAGGCAACTTAATTATGTGATTTTAATGCATATGTCCTTGTTAGGAGCTATCAGCACCTGACAACATTGACTCAGCCTAATGTCCTGGTTTTAAACTGCACCATGTCAAGCAAAAAGAACGATACAAATATTTCAGTCTGGTTTTTTTTATACATATGAGAACGAGGTTCCAGAGAGCTTACATCACTTCTCCAAAGCTCTGTTATGTCCATAGCTGAGACGAAGTAGAACACATGTTATAGAAATGTAAACACACTTTAACGTCCTCATTAACATATTAAAAGTGAAGCTCTAAACTCAAGCCAGTAATTTTGAAATTAGAAACATTCAGTTCAGTTAACAGAGAGTCTTTCTCTACCTCATACATCAGTTCCTTCTGTGACATAGAATTTGAACATATATTCGTGTATACATGTATCAGTATATATTGTATCCTGCCTTTTTTTCCTCTGACCTTGACTTTAAATTTAATAGTCACTACATCGCAATGCTAGCCAAGCTGTGTTTTTCTTCTATGACTTAGTTTTCACTCTGAGGAAGAGCCAATAAGTGAACGTAAAACATTTAACAGACATAAGACTCACACGCAGTGATATTTTACTGTAAAGCTTTCCCAGGGACTGGTCAAAAGTTACAAATGGTAAACTATTTAAATGGCTTACATAACCTCTACCCATCTTTCTTTGTAGCCCAGTTCTCTAAGGAGCACTGACATTATACACAAAAACTATGAGGTATCACAATGATATAAAAAATGCCAAGTTGCTTCAGGCAGAGCTATTTCAACTATGTAGATGGCTGGAGAGATCAAAGGCCAAATATAAAGACAATTTTTAAATACCACCCATACATTAAAGAACTTTAATTGCTTCATCTAATTTTTGAAGTTGTAAATGTTTAAAAGTAGTTTCCTTGGCCTGGGAGAAAAGAAAGGGAAGGGAGAGGAAGGAAAAGAAAGCAAAACAAAAGGAAAAAGTAAAAAAAAAAAAAAAAAGGGAAAAAAGATTAGCTAGCCTTCTTTGTTCAATAAAGCAATTAAAGAAACATCTTCGGAGAATGAAAAATCTCGAAGCTGAGGTGACCATGCTTTCTGGCTTCCAGAAGCTGGATGGTAATATTGCCACTGTGGGGGACACCAGAATCTCTACACTGAGCAACTGTGGAGCAACTGTCCTGCTGGAAGCAGCAGCGAGGAGCCAGCCCTGCAGCTGCATTTCCACAGCAAGCTCAGTACTCTGACCTTAGACCATGTCTTCGTGCGCGTGGTCCTGGGGCATCAATAAAAAGCAGAGGGATAGAAGCACCTGTCCCACGGGCACCTCACCCTTTAGATCTGCCACTGCGGCTTAAACATACACGTACCCCCTTCTGTACTTTTTATAACAGAGAGACAACAGCTAGCGCAGGAGTCGGTGAGATGAAGAAACACTCGTATCTTACTAAAACTGGAAAGGATTTGAGAAATCAAGTCTGTGATGAGAAGGTCACACAAGGAGCTGAACGGAATGTTGATCATTATTGGATCTGGGTGATAGGAGCATGGAGGTTTGATGATAGCACTCTCACTAATTTACGTGTAGTTGAAAACACTCATAATGAAAAGTGAACGAGAGAGAGGGAGGTGGAAGAGGTGACAGGAGGAGGAAGGAAAGCCTCGAGTCCTGCACAAGAGAAAGCCTGGAAGTTTCCCCCTAAGCCAAGGACAAAGAATGGCCACAGCAAAGAACTTCACACTCTGTACTGTGCACTGATATGCCAGAGTAAACGAGGACCCACAAATTCTGACCCTACCTTTAACCAGGGCTTTCTCTTTCACAGAAATTGTCCCACCCATGGCCTCAGCTCTTAGGAACAAGTAGCCACTTCAGACAGCTTGAGCAATGAGGGTCTGGATCTATCCAAAGGGAGACAATCATATGTGAAGTCAAAATGCCCCATGCTTGGTCCCCTGTCGATCTCCCCTGTGTCACAAGAAAGAGAAACCATCACACCGGCCTCCTGGCCACACAGCTTCATCCTTGACAAGTAGCTGGGGTCGCATTTTATGGATTCTAGTTGCAATCGTTGTACAGTCTTACGTTTCTTGAAAATTCTTCACTACTCAACAGGCCCAGCAAGGCATGTCAGCTCTTCTTATGCCAAATGAATAACTGGCTCTTCAGATGCCAAGTTCAGAACCTGTTTAGAAGGAAAATTAAGGGAGCTTGATTTGATAAGCAGGGGAAGTTAACGCTTCATGACAAACAGTTGCTGTTTTTCTCTCTATGACTAAGCACTTCTCTGACCATATGTAGGCTGAAAAACCACTGGAAAGGTCAGTGACAGCCCTTGGAAATAATTTTATATAAGGCCCAATCAATTCACCAAAAGGTTCCTAAAAAGCTGCTAGGTGTCACATACTGTGCTGTGTGCTGGAAATAAGATACAAATGATGCCAAGAAGGTCAAAGTCAAGGGGTAAGGTTAAGAAAGAAATCACCAATGACACTATGGCACATATATTTCTAGGAGTTTACACAGAGAAATCACACAAAGACAGAAAAGGCTAAGAACAGTACATGGCGGGCGCCTGGGTGGCTCAGTGGGTTAAAGCCTCTGCTTTCGGCTCAGGTCATGATCTCAGGGTCCTGGAATCGAGTCCCGCATCGGGCTCCCTGCTCAGCGGGGAGCCTGCTTCCTCCTCTCCCTGTCTCTCTGCCTGCCTCTCTGCCTACTTGTAATCTCTCTCTCTGTGTCAAATAAATAAATAAAATCTTAAAAAAAAAAAAAAAAGAACAGTACATGGCATTATGAGTTGAGTCTTAAGGGGTGAAAGGGGTTGAGTCTTGAGGAATGACTAGTCTTGAGGATGACCCCTGCTGATGGTGTGGAAAGGGAGTTCACTGCCAGAAGAAGGAACAGAACATACCAAGTCCTCAGATCACAGGTAGTGTGCGATGTGCACACAGCACCCACTGGGGGGAGCAGTCTGGACAAACGTTTCTATGTGCCTTCTGTGTTCCTAAGCTAGGGGTGAGGGGCCCATGCAAACAGGAATCCAGGGCGCATGGAAGGGCTCCCTGTAATGTCTGCTCAGGATGGCTAGTGAGGGTCTCGCCTGGACTCAGGCTGAGGGGCGGGAGGCAGAAAGGCTCTTCTCCAGCCCTGGGCAAGAGCATCTCATACAGAGGGAAAGTTAAGCTCCACCAGGTGGGGATTTAGGAGCAGAAGGAACAGGTAAAGGCAAGGTGAGACTTAGGAAAATTCTCAGCAGATTATAGCTCTGTCGGCCCTTCCTTGCCCATTTCACTGGATCCTCCCAGATCCCTTCTTTTCTTCAAATCTGCTTCTTGACCACCCTATTCCCCACAAACACACACACTCACCAAAGACCTCATAGGCAGCTTTAACCCTAGACTGCCTTTCCCGGAAACAGCCCTTACTCCAAAACTGAGCTTCTTCCCCCAAAACTGTTCCATCCCTCCAACTTACAGCGACCTCCATCTGATGTTAAGAGGAAAATGAGCAAAGGGAATAGTAAGATTCGAATGATTAAAATTCTCTCAAATCTCTTTGGGGACTAATCTTTTTTTTTTTTTCAATAGCACTGTTTAACTCAAATTATACATGGTATTTCAGGAAGTTTGGAAGGGATGTTTTGGGGTGGAGATTCATTTCAGTGCTCCTTGGGGGCTCCGACCAGAACACAGGCTCCACCGCCCACGTATAAACTTGGCCCTGGGAAAAAAAAGAGGAAACGGCTCTCCCACCTGAGAGAGGAGTCAGTCCCTCTGTTCTCTGTCCTGGATCTAGTCCACCGGTTTATGGGGAGCCCTGGGCTGCCCTCGGCTAATTGGCGTCTCTCCGCGGAGGCCAAGAGCCGGTGGGAGACAGGAGTGGAAGAGAGATGCCAGAAGCAAGGGGAAGGCAGCTCTGGGACCCCGGGCTGCCCTGACCCGTTTCTAGCCCCAGCAGCCCAGCACATTCGACCAAAGACTCATGTAAGCCCAGCGCCTTCCATCAGAGTGGCTTCCTACCCCTCTACTCCCTGCTCCCAAACCTCGCTTCATCACCTACTTCCTTCCTGCCGATGAGCAGACATCCCACAGATGTCCGCGGGAACCTGAGCCAGACTCTAGCCTCGCCGCCGCCGCCCAGCGGCCGCAGCTCCTGTCCTCTCTGCCCTTCTTGGACACGGTCGTTGGGGCCTCCTAACACGCCTCGATCCCCAGCCCCTGTCAGTGCTGCTCCCAATCTTCTGTCTTCTTCTGGGACGCAGCCCTAACGAAGCTGTCTCTGGCTCCAGTCCCACCCCAGCTGGGCCTCCCCTGAGCAGAGAATTTTCCTTTTGGAAGCGGCAGAGCCAGGTCTTCCTCAGAACCTCAGGTTCAACGTGCACTGATGAGGCTGGCCCGCCGCCCAGCTGGCCGCCCCCAGGCATTGCCCGGCCGGCCAGGCGTCGGCCCGGTTGTCCTCCAGGAGCTCGGGTGGCATAAGCCCCAACCTCACCAGCAGAAAAGGCAGCTTTGGCCCAAACCCTGCCAAACTGGAGGCTCAGGAGTCTGGAGTGTTTTCACCTCTTTGTTTCTCCGGTTTCAGGAAAATAGACAAAAGTAATCTCGAGGGGTGAAGGGAATCTTATCAGCTGAAGAGAACTCAAGGAAACCTCAGCTGTTTGCAGGCTCATTCGTTTATTTTCTATGCAGTCACCCCGATAGCCCCCACTGGGCTCACTTCCCTTCCCTGTAAACAACTGGCTCTAATTAAACTCGTTCTGTTGGATGAAGGTATATAACCTTGGAGAGTCCGTAAAAAATGGCTTCACTCTTAAGACTTCAAAAAGCGCGTGGTCCCTTTGTCAGGCCCTAGACAAGGTTAATTTATGTCGTCGCTATCTTACTCTGAAGGACTCTAGTTACTTCACATCTGTTCTCTGTCTAATCTCTGTACGAACATTGTGGTGGTCTTGGCAGCTCAGTGCATCGAGTGGTCTCTTAACCATTTCCTGCCCAAAACAGACAGGCGTTCAGATTTGATTTTCTCTCCCCCTTTGCCCCCATAAAAGCTTTCAGTTTCCTCTCGGACGGTGTCCTGACTGCTTCGTGTTCTCTGACTCCAGCTCGGAGGAAGCGTCCAGCTCCCCAGACTAGATGACTTCAAGTACTGCCTGGGACGCCCCAAAGGAGGAGAAGGCAATTATTATTTCATTTTCAAAATGGAGAGAAAAGATGACATGAGAGGGGAACTTGTGCAAGAAAATATGGATGGGAGACAGGACTGTTTTTCAGTCTGTGGTTGCAATTAGAAATTTTTTATAGAATTTTTAAAAAATTAATGAGAATTAAAACATCAGAGTATATTACATTAGGGAATCCTTTTGTAAAAACAAAAACAAAACCATTTGCTTTAGTTGTGCGTGTGTGTGTTTTCTGGATCATAATTTTTAAGATTTATTTACATTTAAGAGAGCAAGCGAGAGAGCAAGTGCACACATGGGGTGGCGGCCGGGGTGGGGGCAGCAGCGGGAGGGGAAAGAGAGAATCTCAAGCAGACTCCATGCCCGGCGTGGAGCCCAATGTGGGGCTTTATCCCAGGACCCTGAGATCATGACCTGAGCCAAAATCAAGAGTCTGACGCTTAACTGACTAAGCCACCCCGGTGCCCCTTCTGGGTCATAATTTAAAATTCTTTAAAATCCTTCCTGTCGGTTGTAGTCAAAATAGTATGAAATGCTGGTGTGGTGCACTTGGAGCTGTCTTAGCTCTGGAGCATTACCATTTTCCACCAAGGTGACTGTGAACCAACCCATTACCTTCTCTAAGTCTCTTTTCTCATCTTCAAATTGGGAATAGATATGCGCCCTACTGACCTCAGAGGGTGGTTGAGAGACCCTCATCAGATAAAATGTCTGTAAGCTTTATACCAAACCTCTGTGCCAGTCACCATCTGCCCCACAGACCAGAGGGGGTCCGCAAAAGATCCTCAGGTTCGGTAGTGGATGGAAACCCGGGGCTTGGGCTCGGCTTCAGGGCCTCACACATTGTTTCCTTTGTTCAACAGTATTTATCAGATGCCTGTTAGGCATCGGGAACTTTCTTAGTGCCTGACGATAAACAGACCAAGTCTTTGCCTTCATGGAGTTTGTGTTCCAGTTGTGGGGGGAGCCAAATTAACAAAAAAAAAATAGTGTGTGATATGATGTTAAATTTTGTGGGGAAAAGTGAAATAGTCTAGTAGGCCAGTGCGTCTGTTACCAATATTACCTAAAAACCCATGCAAGTTTTTTTAGCAAGTTTTGGTGGCTAAAAATGCTGGAAAATCTCTGTGCAGTGGTGTTGCTTTGAAGTAATGTGCTACGTAAGGCCCCCAAAGACCCCTTTTGTGAACGATACCCTCGGCAGAGCTGTCTCCCCTGAGAGTTTTCTGGGATAATCAACCTGGGGCATCTCTCAGTTCCATCACCATCAGTTTTGATAAAAACAGGCTCTAAAGTAACAGGAAGGTCTTCTTGTCTAGAAGAGAAGTAAACACATGGAATGTGTTATCTGAACGAGTTGTAAAGCCAAAACATAGACAGGTTCAAGACAGGTTTAGATAAATACCTAGACAATAAATGCTCGACGGCATTCGACATTTTCTAAGGGACATCGTACTAAAGAATCCTAAGGGCCTTTGGGGGCGCTTGGCTCCTCTGCACTGAGCTGTGTGCTTACTCATCATCGTCGTCGACACTAGGTGACTGCAGCCTTATGACTTAAGTCCCAGGCTTCAAGACTTTATGATAATTTTTAGCAGCAAAGTCCAAATCAGCAGACCACAGATGTAGAGCGTAAACTATGAAGCAGTAAACCAGCCAGGAGCCTGGGGCTGGGAGACCTGGATGCTCATCCTAGCTTCCAGTGTGAACAAGTCAGTTCATATTTCTAAGGCTCACGGTCTCCTTTGCAAAACTGTTTAGTCTCAATGAACTTTGAGGCCCTACTCAGTGTAGGAAAAACAAAAGTTAAAAAAAAAATTCCCAAAGTGAGACTCTATCGTGAGATCCTACCCTTATCTGGGGAGAGACCAGCACGCTGTTGCCACGATGCTTTAGGCGGTAACGATGTGCTCGTGACTGAACCCCGCGCGAAGGTCTGACCCTCAGTCTTATGCACTCAGACTCTTGGATTTGTCATCACTTTGGAAGTGAGACTGTTTCTCAAAAGGAGTGCACATTAACCCAAGTAACCAAGATTTGTATACAAAAGGGACATTCGAAGTTTTACTATTTAAAACACACACCCCCCCCCAAAACATTTCTTTTTATTGTCCTATGGTCTACCGCAAGGTCAACAAGCTATGGCTTGTGGGCCAGTGGACAGCTGATTCTGGAAATGAGGTGGAATGGAAGTATAGCCATGGCCACTGGGTTTTTGACTGTCCAGGGCTGCTTTTGCGCTGCATCAGCAGAGCTGGGTCGTCGCGACGGAGACACTATGGCTACAAAGCCCCAAATATCAGCAATCTTGCCCTTTACAGAAAAAGTTTACCAAACCCTAGATGCAAATATTTTTATCAATACAACCAATATAATCTCTCGTTAAAGAACTAAATTAAACAACAGTTTAATTAATTTAATCTTGCTTAGCACAAGAGCAGAGTAAGTGGGCTTCCTTGGGTGATATTAAGTAGTAAACTGTCAGCTAAGATAGAGTAAGGCATAGTTGTCTAATAAGGGAGCATGTGGCTGAGGGAGCCATAATACTAAAATCCACTGGACAAGTTTGTCCTTTTGGCTGTGTTTGAATGGACAGTGCCCATATTTGTACTCTCCGTCTTTTGTCATTGTGCCTCCACTTCAGAAGAATCCTTACCAGATCAATACTTCATGTAGCATGAACGAAATGGGTTGTATTTCCTCCCTCCACGGAGCGCACCTCAACACAGGGATACATCTGAATGAAATACAGACCTGACTCCAAAGCCATGAAGTGTAATATAGATTTGACCTCAAATGGTGGTGAGGGAGGCTACTCTTGGCAACACAGCAGGTGTCTGAGAATCATCTCTCGCTCTCTCATCAATGGTATCCTGCAAAATCTTTCTCTTTTTTCAAAATTCCACCATATGCAGTTTCGATCTTAGAGTTTCCTAATGACACAGGCTGGCTGCCTTTCTCAGTTTGCATTTTATTTCTTTGGGAATCGCCATGCCTTTTCTTGTATACATTAACTTAGTTTCCTCTAGTTACGTTCTTCATACCTCACAAAAATTCCATGGCTAAGCAAGAAAAGGAAAGGAAAGGAAAAGGAAAGGGAAGGGAAGAAAAGAAAAGAAGAGAAGAGAAGAGAAAAAAGGGAAAAAAGAAAAGAAAAGAAGAAATAAAAGGGGAGGGAGAGAAAGAGAGAAGGGGGGAGAAAGGAGAAAATAAATAAAAGAGAAGAAAGCTCCTAATTTCTTAACCTTATCCCTGCCAGGGTTCCTGAGAGGCTCAGTTAGTTAAGTGTCTGCCTTTGGCTCAGGTCGTGATCCCAGGGTCCTGGGATTGAGCCTACACTGGGTTTCCTGCTCAGCAAGGAGTCTGCTTCTACCTCTCCCCCTGCCCCTACCCCCACATGTGTGTGTGCGCACACGCACGTGTACGCACATGCGCTCTCTTTCTCAAATAAAAAATATTTTAAAAAATGAAACAAACCTTATCCCTGCCATAATTCAATATGTAAACTGTTATGTGTTGAACTGTGTCCTTCCCAGAAAAAGATATGCTGAAGTCCTAACTCCCAGTACTTGAGATTGTTACCTTATTTCAAAATAGAGTTGACATAATTAGTTAAGACGCTGACATAATTAGTTAAGATGAGGTCATGCTAGAGTTGGGTGGGCCCCTAATCCAATATGACGCATGTCCTTATAAGAAGAGAGAGACACACACAGGGCGAGTGTCATGTGACAACACAGGCAGAGACTGGGGGGCTGCAGCTGTAATCCAACCAATGCCAAAGATTGTGGGCAAACACCAGAAGCTCAGGAGAGCCGAGGAAGGACCACCCTACAGGTTTCAGAGCCAGTGTAGCTCTACTGAAATCTTGACTTCATACTTCTGACTTCCAAGACTGAGAGAACCCATTTCCGTTGTTTAAAGCCACCTGGTTTGTGGTGTTTTGTTACAGCAGCCCCAGCAAACTAATACATAGATACATTGAATCAAGTCTTGTAGTTCAGTACAAGACTTTGTGCACCTCTAAATTGGCTTTCTTGCCGAACCCACTTCTCTTTTTCTGGTTGTGTAGAGCTCTTTGTGTTTGGCCCCCCTTACTCTCTACACATGGGAGGGCAGATATTTTGCTATAAGAATCATTTATTTCCTATCTACCTCAATAAATACTTTTTAGAAAAGTTTTGCACAAATGCTGTGCCTTTTACAAGAGCACATTTACTAAAAAGATGAGTGGAAGTGCCTTTCCTCCGACACTTCTAACTCTAACAGTTCTCTCTTCCATGGGCGTGCAGTGAGTTGAGAAACTAAACACTCGCCCTCCCCGCCAAGGTTCTTCTTTTCTATGACTGTGATTTACTGCACTACCCATTAATCTTATTGTCTGAAACCAGCCCAAATGCTCCTCCCCCGAATCAGACACAACCCATGTAGATTAACATCCTTCATGAAGCATAGCAATTCATGCAGGTTCTGTCTCAGTCGCTGGTAAATAGCAGTGCTGATGATGACAGGACTCTTTGGCTTTTTAAGCCATAAACTTAGCTCAAGAATTTTGATTCATAGCTGGATACAAAATACTGTGTGAACGTTGATTAGCAGGTGGTCCCATCAGGTGGATGAATTGCTTACACTTTCTTCATAGTTATTCACAGTTCATTTTCCCTTCAGAATTTTTTGGTAAGAACTTGGAGCTCTAACGTGTTTGGGTTTTAGATTCTGGAAGGAACACTGTGGAATTTTTGGCACTCTCTCTTGAGTGATTTATGTGCTGCTCCCACTGGACAATTTGTTTTACGCATGTGTGACAGGGCTGGTGCTGGACTTCTGCTTTGGAAAAGCTTGTTTCGAATTTGCATGTGGCAGCCCTTCTGGACCCTGCAGTTTTACATGTGAAGGAAGAAATCCTTCCCCAGGAGACACTTCCACTGCATCCTGAGGGAAAGTATCCTGAGATCTTTTCTCTCTTCTTCTCATTGGGAAGAATCATTGGGAAGCAAAGAGTAGGAACACTGATTTTAAGATTGGCAGGGAAAATACCCAGCTAAAATAAGTTGGAAATATGTTGGAATTTCTTCAGGAACATGATGCATAGAGGAACGATAATTAAAACAAGAGTCTCTGAGGCAGGAAGCAGCAAAGCAGCAAGCTCTGCTAAGGCATCTGATTAGAGTTTCTCTTTGATGATGGTAGCTCACCAGTGGCTCTTCCACTTCTAAGAATGAGCATCCCCCTCATTCAATAGAACAGGTATGGCAAACAAATCATCTCAATTCCCCTGAAGGTAGCTGTGTTGAAGCCTCAGCCTTCTTGAAATAACTCCTGTCAGGCCATCCTCTAGGAGAGTGGCAAACTAGCTAGACTCGTAAAGAACAGCATCAGTCACGTGTCCTAGAACAGAGCATGGGCAGATGGCGGAGACAGTTTGCTGAATTTTAGACATGCTATTGTATCTATTCAACGTGCCAATCCTATCAGTGAATAAGATAATGTAGTCTCAATCTTTCACTGTAAGTTGGGAAACAGGCAGGGTGAAGGGTCAAGCCCACCGTGCAACAATCAGAATACTGGTGCTTACAGGGGTCACATCCAGCAGTCTGGTTTGTTAATAGGAAGCCTGGATTCACACAGAAGAATGAGTCTGGCTCATTAATATCTATCTTAATTAGGGCTTACAAATGATTTTGTAGTTGTCAGTCACCATGTTTGGTGCCATGGGAGAGACAAATGTACCCAGATTCACCCTTATAAAGGCAAAGACTAATTTGGGCATTCTTCGAGAGGGCACTGTGTCAATTAGGGTCCATGAGGCAGACAGATGATGCATTGAAAAGAGTTCGAGCGAAGAGGGTTTAATGAAGAAACAGGGCTAAGGGAGCCATGAAGGGATGTTGAAGTCCTAAGGGAGAGCAACAGCACCAACCTGTCACCACAGGGAAGGAGTGGCATTGCTGGAGCCTGGACAATTGAAGCAAGGGGAGAGGGCACAAGTCCTTTTGCCAGAGACAGCGGAGCCACCGTCAGATTGCTGTACACTGGGAGGAAGACTTCTGCAGGTGCCACGCATTCGCCCAAACTCGGGGGAGCACCGGGTCACGGTGCCCTGGAGAGGTCATCTGTAGCTTACAGGCTCCTTAGGCACAGAGCAGGACGCAGAAGAGTAGGAATAGATCTGGGCATGAGGATGAGGCAAACAAAAAGTAATCTCCTTCGCATAAGGTTCTAACCAAAGCTTATGTTGGGGTGAATCACTTTCGGTCTGTATAGGATCACTTACGTGATTTCCACCCTTCACCACCCCTCCTTCATCACATATGCTCACTCTATTAGCTGCGTAAATGTAGGGCAAATAGGAATTCCTCTCTCTCCGGGGAGAGAGGAGAATAATAAGGAAGCTTACTGTTGCCAGAAATATCTTGGATATAAAGTAAACCTTGGTATGAGAACGTTGGTTTCTAGAGAGGACGTGGCCTGATTTACAAAAGGACTGGATGCCTCCCAAAGGGGAGCTCACCAAGAGGACAGGAGATAACTGTTGGTAACAAAGACTGAAAACAGGGCTTCCCAGAGTTTCCCCTAGGAGAGCTGATTTCTGTACCATGAGTAGCTAATATAGAAGACATTCCAGATCTAGCTGATCAGAGCCAGCAATGTGCTTGAGGAACAATGGCGGGGCGTAAGAAGGTGAATCAGAAAGAGCTGTGTTCTTGGCACCTAACACAAGTCCCTGCTGGGACCTGGACCAACAAGGCTATCCCAGAGACAGTGGACAAACACTCATCAAACTGGCATAACCTGTCTCCAGCTGCAAGCACAAGTGGCAGCAAGAAATAACAGCACTTGTGAGCTGACCAGAATCTGGTTCTCTCTCCACTGCATGTGCACCCGAGGCTGGAGAAGAGGCCCATCATCTCGGCTCTAAGAGGCCTATAAGACTTAGACAGAGAAGAACACAAGAAAGTCAACAAAATGGGTATTGGGTGCCAGAGGATTTGGGGGTGGGGGAGTGCTATGGATGGACAGCAAAACTCATGGAGGCTGGGACTGGAGCTGAGCCCAACAGGATGAAGACTATTTTGGGAGGCAGAGCAAAATGTTAGGAGAAAGCCACATCCAAGCAAAGGTTCCCTAGATGGGAATGCATAAGACATGCTGGGAAGATGGTGAGTAACTCATCTGTCTGGAGAAGAGTGCGCTGAGCACGCTTGAGCTGGGAGAGGTGATGAAAGCAGTATTTAAAGAAAATCATTCTGGCCTTGGGGTGCCAGATGGATTGCACTGGGGACCAACTGGAGGTATGGGGACAAGTTAGGAAATTATTCTAGCTAGGAAGTAATTCAGGCATGAAGTGATAGGGGATCGGCTAGAGTTATGACAGTGGGAATGGCAGGACGGGCAGACTCAAGAGGCATTAGTCAGGGATGATTAACAGGCCTTGGTGACTAACTGAAAGTGGAGGGAGGGCTGAAGAAAGGAGGAACCAATGATGAACATGAGATTTGCAGCCTTAGTGACTCAGAAAGGGATGGTGTTATAAAGAGATATGCCAAATTGGCTGGGGAGGTATAAGGGCTAATAATTCAATGAAATAATTATGATGAACTTGAGATTTTAGTAAATTGTTTGGGATGATATTTACTGGAGATATTCCTCTGCAGAAAATACTTCACTAGACTCAAAAGCTTATTAAATGACCATACTGTCCAGCATTTTCCCAAACCCCAAACCCAAGAATCATCTTCATCAATTCTTTCTCCATTACTCCCAAAATTAATCAGGCTACCAACTCTGTTAATTTTACTTTTATTATCCATCAAACCTGCCCACTTTCCCCAGTCCCATACTCTTTACCTTAGTTTAGACCACAATCATCTTTCACCTAGAATTTGGCAATTATTTCCGAAACGGTGCCCTGCCCCCCTTCAATTGCCTTCCATGGAAACCAGAATGTTCTTTCTAAATAAAAAATCTGATTCTGCTGCCTGCTGATGACATACCACTGCTGGTTCCCTTGGGATAGAACCTTCAAAAAACAATAATCTTTTATTTGGCACCTATTTCATTTCCTGTCCTCATCTCTCATCATCCCATGTCTCACATTCCATATCCCAACATACTGAGCTACTTACATTTTCTTGAATGTGTCATGCTCTCTCTCACTTCCAACCTTGCACATGACTGCCCCTTCTGTTTAGAATATCTTCCTTCTTTCACATTGTATCATCCTTGACATTACATGTCAAAATATCCTTGCTTCGGGTAGCCTTTGCTGACATCCTAAGGCCAATCTAGGTAGCTTTTTTTCCCCTCAGTATTTTATTCACTCATCCATCATGACTTTATTGCTGTGTAGAGTTAATTGCTTATTTATTCATTTGACTCCCACTCTAGATCTATGCCCCTAACTACAAAAAAGTATTTATTTAATGAATGAATAAAGAAAGAACCTAGAAACTTGGTTCTTGTTGGTATTCAAATCAATTCAACAAGCTGGCATGGAGTACATATTATTTGCTATGTGCTATGCTGGAAGTTCGGAATATAATGGAGAAGGCACTTCGGCAAATAAGAAATGCACAACCCACTATTTTAGAGCCATTGATAAATTAGCAAATATATTACACAATGAAAGTATTTAGTAATATTAAGGTCAAAGCTTGCAGTGGAAAAAGCCCATACTTTAAACTCAGACTGAGGTTCACATTTGTTCTCCGATTTTTATTTGGCCTTGAACAAAATGCTTAACCTTTTAAATTCCAGTCCTTTTATATAAAAGGAGACTATAAATCCTGTTTTAGATCTTATTATGATTAAACAACTCCTGAGTATCATACAATAGATGTTCTATAAATGCTGTTTCCTGCCATTTCTATGTATTGCTATTGTACTTGTACTCTGATTTATTTAGAACTTAAGGCATCTTCAGACATATCTTGTTAAAATATAATAATGAGCAAGGTGTGGGGATAGGGCAGAATTTAATCACTGAAAGGGGTTCAGATCTTTCCTGAGAGCTTTTGTTAGGAAAAGTAGGAAAGGTTCTCTGGAAAAGGAGGGTGACACTGTTGGAGAAGAAAGAAGAGTCCATAAATGAGACATGGACACGGAGACTGTTTCTCCAGCTTGCAGTGGAAATGCAGAGGAAGAACTGGGATTTGATTGGCATGTTTGCCTATGGCCGACATTGGCCTACTCACTTGAAACTCACCAGTGTTCAAAAGTCTACAGTGTTTTCCAGCTAATACTGTTCATTCACAGCTCTAACACATTTTCTCCCTCCTTCAACCAGCTCAAAAGGACCTCAGTGTGACTGCCTCCATGAGTCACAGCAACAGCAGAACAAGGGCTGAAACTGCAGCCTTGCCTCTAGCCAACTATATACCTGCACAGTCTCTGTTTGTTTCTTTTATTATTCCATCAGCTATTTTCCTTCCCTTCAACAATCAGCAATTTGAGACCTCTGCTAAATTGCACAAGGGCGGGTTTTTAATGTACTGTTGGATTGTATCCTATGAGCAATACTAGCAAAAATTGACTACGAAACAATAAAATGATAATAAGGAGGAAAAAACAGATGAAACCAAAGTTATAGAAAAAGCAAATGATGGCAGAAGGAAGAACATTGGACTGCATTTGCAGATGGCATGCAAATCCCAAAGAATCTATATAATAATTAGAGTTAATATGTACATTTAGCAAGGTTGAAGTAGATGAAATTAATACCTAAAACTTAATTGGATTTTACATACCAGCAGTAAACAATTTGAAAATTAAATTTTAAAAACTCTACTTGTAAGAGTACCTAAAAACAACAACAAAAATACTTAAGAATATATTTAATAGGGCGCCTGGGTGGCTCAGTGGGTTAAAGCCTCTGCCTTCAGCTCAGGTCATGATCTCAGGGTCCTGGGATCGAGGTCCACATCGGGCTCCCTCTCAGCGGGGAGCCTGCTTCTCCCTCTGTCTTTGCCTGCCTCTCTGCCTACTTGTGATCTCTCTCTCTCGGTGTCAAATAAATAAATAAAAATCTTAAAAAAGAAGAAGAAGAATATATTTAATAAAAGAGATAAAGGTTCCTAAATGTTACTGGAAGAAATTAAGGAAGAGTCACATAAGTGGAGAAATAAACCATGTTCATAAGTTTATTGGAAGATTCCAATTCATACTTCATTGGAATTCATAGGCGTATTGAAAGATTTTGTTATTAAAATATCAATTCCACCCAAATTGATTTATAGCTTCAAAGCAATCTCAGTCAAAATTCCACCAGGTGTTTTCATTGAAAATTACAAGCTGGTTCTAATTTTATTTAGACATTTGATGGCTCTAGAATAGCCAAAACAATTTTGAAGAAGAAGATGGAACTTGATAGATCGAAATGAAAATTTTTGCTCTCTGAAAGAGATTGTTAGGAAAATGAAAAAACAACCAAAAGAATGGGGAAAATGTTCCCAAGGCATATAATCTATGAAGAACCTGTATTCAGACTATGTAAAGAACTCTTACAATTCCATAATGAGAAGAAAAACAACCCAATAAAAAATGGGCAAAAGATTTGAACAGACACTTCAATAATGACAGTATACAAAGAGCACAAAAAGATTTAAACCACGTTAGTCCTTGGGGACGTGGAAATTAAAACTAAAGTGAGTTACCACCATACATCCATTAGAATGACCATCATTAAAAAGATCGACAACACCAAATGTTGGTGAGGATGTTGAGCAACCAGAACTCTCATACACCCCTGGTGGGAATGCAGTATGATTCAATACCTTTGAAGAAACTGTTTGGTAATTTCTTAAAAAGTCAAACCTATGACCCAGACATTCCACTCCCAAGTATTTACACAAAAGAAGTGAAAACATATGTCCACACAAAGACTTGTATGCAAATATTTATATCAGTTTTATGCACAATAACCCAAAATTGAAACAATCCAGATGTTCACCAACAGGTGATGGATAAACAAAAAGTGATGCATTTATACAACGGGATATTAGTCAAAAGTAAAAGGAAACAAACTACTAACATGCATAACAAAATGAATGAATGTCAAAATTATTA
Organism: Ailurus styani; assembly: GCA_002007465.1. NCBI lineage: Eukaryota > Metazoa > Chordata > Mammalia > Carnivora > Ailuridae > Ailurus > Ailurus styani. The sequence goes on from LNAC01000225.1 coordinate 2,059,756, forward strand.
TGTGGAGTGTAAGACACCAGACATAAGAGTTCTATTTAAATAAAAGTCTAGAAAATGCAAAAAAAAAATTATCCGCTACAGAAAAGCACCTCAGTGTTGAATGGGTCCAAGGGTGGAGAGAGAAGGATGGACAAAATAGGGGCAAGAAGAAATTTTGGAGGTCGATAGCAATATTCTCTATCTCGACCGGGCAGTGGTTTCACATGTGTATACACTGGGTTGTGCACTTTAAATGAATACAGTATTATACCTAAATGATGTCTCAGTAAAGTTGATTTTAAAACAAACAAATGAAGGCTGGCCCTACAATGTGTCTCCTCATATAAATACATGTCCTCATGTAACTACTGATCTGTGGAATTTGAATTCAAATTTTCAAAATAACATCATTTCCCTCACCAGTCTCATATAATAAGGGACCCATTCCATGTCAATTTCCCTTTCCTTCCTCTTATGCATAAGCCCACATTCCACTCCAACTGCTACTCAACTCACAAAATAAAGGCATGAAGGTCCCTTTCAACAAATACAAAATCTTCAGGCTCTTCTGCAAGAACAAAAACAGTGATAACATGTATGGGGTATGTGCAACCTTTTCCCCAAACAGCCCTTTACATGGGGGGATACATAGGGAGGAAATGAAGTTGTTATCGGTGATAACTAATGGTTGGAAAGGCAGGAATAAAGAATTGTAAGAGTGTGTTAATCTGTGGTCCTACGTACATCATGTCAATTTGGGGTGGACTACTGAGGAGGAAGGAGATGACCATTTTCAGATCAGCTGAATCAACACTGGTCTACACAGCTTTGTGGGTGCCCTGCACACCCTCACATCCTAATCACCTGCTACAGGGAGAGTCAGCTAAATTGGGTTGTTTCCTTCAATCTAGTGAGTATTTTCTTTTGGTGGGGAATCCTTAAAATCACAATTAGTAAGCTTGATCCTATAGTTTGCTGTGATCCCAACATCAGTCCCAATAATTCCTCCTGATCCCAAAAAGGTATGTCTAGCATCTAGAAAATCTTTCTGTTATTGTTCACATAGCCAGTCCTATTATTCTGACCGGCTGATGATTGATATTTACATAGGGTCTGAGTTATCCTACTCTTAAATGTCAAGAGTATTTGCTAACTCAAAGAAGCATCACTGCAATTAAAGTGGGGGCCTTGTTAACCCCTGTCTCCCACTGAAGACCAACCAGCTGGTATTGCTTCTGAGCTAGGGCAGTGGAATCCTGAAATTTTGTTGAATACGATCATAACATATGTAATTCCTACCAGTTGCCCTCTGGTCAGAAAATACAATTAAAGGGTCTGCAGATGGTCTCGCAAGGCTTGCAGAAGCAGTAGAAACCAGCCGCTGACTGCACAGCTATATGAAACCAAAAACTGTTTCAAGATATGTACCATATGCACACATATGAATCCCTTAGGGAACATGGTGAGCTCTTTGCGTGTATGGGTATTAGATGCTATGGGAAATGAATAAGGGACAATTAAATAAATACATTAGAAAGCAAAGAGGAGAAACACAAATTAAAATCTTAACCTAAGGATAGTTGGTTCCCAGACTTAGTAAGATGTACTTTGGATGAAAAAACAACAACAACAACAACAAAAATAAAACCCAAAACAAACAAACAAACAAACAAACAAACAGATGCAAGATTTAAAACTCCAAGAAGATTGTTCAGGGAGAATAAGTGAAAAAGGCAACACCTCTTTTCTAGAATCCCTAAAACATATGAGGTATCTTCTTTTAAATTAGATAGAGATCAAATTAGTCTCTTTATGATGATCAAAAGCCTTTATTATAATGGTAAGTCCAGCACTGTTGTTTTCATTTTATGAGTTTTATAGACTTTCATATTAGAGTAGCAGCAAGAAGAATGATCCTTATACCCATTGAAGAAATTAGCGATAAGAGGTCAGACCAGAGGAGAAATGAAGGATCAAAGGCAATCTTTGGAAAGACAGTGAGATATTTGAATGTGTTCACAGGCTGTGACTTAACAGATGACACGCGCTGGGGTAAGTTACCTTTAATGTCCCTTCACAAAGAGTCCCTAAGTATGTTTTGTTGAACAGATTTAAGGAATTCTATAAAGGATGTCAAGGAAACCTGTTTACCAGCTGTTTGGCTAAAAATTCATTTAAAAAAATTCAGAGATGTGTCTGGTACAATTTGAGATTCTGTGTCTTTAGTCTCTCCAACACAGAGATTAAAACTGAAGTCTTTTCATCAGTTTTCTGAATATGGGGGCAATGTATTGTTCAGTTTGAATGCACGTGGTTACCATTTTTTAGTCAGCCTTCTTTCTGGTTTCATGAGTCATTAGGGGACCTCTCCTTTTAGTTGCATAAGCCAGGGTAACCCATAATGAGCCAGGGTTCATACGAGCCTGGTTTTTACACAGTTTCGATGATCTCTGTCCTAGGATCAGAGAAGGATTTCTCTTGTTTGAGTTAGCCTACCACTGATGGCAAGTATGGTGAGGTCCACCCTTGGCCTCCGAAGTGATGTTAGGGTTTCAGAGTACTGACTGATCATGCTCTGACCTCCTCCAACTTCAGAAACAAATCAGCAAGAGACATGGGAAGGGTCAAGACAGGAACACTGGGAGTGGCAAATGGTTCCCCTAGCTAGGGAATTGTCAGTGGAAGTTTTCTTTCGATTCAGGTTTGATTCCAAAAGACATTTCTCTAAGCAAAAGTTAATATTAAATTAGAGTTCTGGGAGTGAACTAAAACCTTTAAACACTGTAATCTGAAGCCATCTCTCTAGAGTAGCAAAGCTGAAACCCATACCCTAGCCCAAGATCTTTGACTTAAACCATTTTAAAGGACCAACATCACACTTTTTAATACTCCCTGTTATCATCAGTTCCACTCAAAAACACATTTCTTACAGGTTCTTGGCACACTGTTAAAAATGAAAAAAATGTAGACATGCTTTTCATAAGTGAGCAGATTTTTCCAGGGTCTTGGGCCTCACCTCAGTTTATATAATAAGTGGGTGGGACAGTCTCATGATGGCCTGGCATTCATGGGCCACTCTAAAGAAAATGCCTTTGAGTTTATTCCCATCTTTTTTTTCTTGGATTTTGGTATCTGGCCCTTTTTTGCAGTGACACTTTCAATCTTACATCCCAATTTATAGTTCCATTTCTGCCCTATGTCACTAACATGAAAATGGTACTCAGCAAAGGACTGTTAAATAAATTATTGAACAAATGGTTGTTGAATAAATGAATTTTCTACCATAAAACAAATTAAGTACTTTCTCTGTCCAAGTTACTGCAAAATAGAAAGATGAAAGCCCACACTTAGTAGGAGAATCTTTGGGCCGTGTTTTTTTCACTGGACCAATTTTTCACCTTTAAATTCTTTCTTTCAGGGCACCTGGGTGGCTCAGTCATTAAATGTCTACCTTCGACTCAGGTCATGATCCCAGGGGTCCTGGAATCGAGCCCTGCTCAGCAAGAAGCCTGCTTCTCCCTCTCCCCCTCCTCCTGCCTGTGTTCCCTCTCTTGCTATCTCTCTCTCTAATAAATAAATAAAATCTTTAAATAAATAAATAAATTCTTTCTTTTTTCTAGCAATAACAGGACTTGATTGCTTACTTTTCATTAGAATGGTTTCCAGCTGGATTCCTCCAAAGTCCAACCCTTTTTTCAAACAGTCACTACAAGCTCTTATGCATACATCAGAACCTTTTTGAGGAACTAGCACACAGCTCGAGATTCGAAGACTGTTCAGTTTTGTTTACTCAATTTTACTTAGTTGCTCTTCAATTTTACTTAGTTACAATTCAAATTTATTCAGTTAGGTCAGGAAAGTTAAAGAGCTACTCAGTTTAAAAAAAAACAAAACAAAACTCCTTAGCCCCCCCACCCTTTTCTTCAGGAAAGATGAAGCAATATGGTGAGATAGCCCGTGACAAGTGGGATATCGGGTATCGGATCAGGTACTGCTTAACTACTAAGTAGTCAGGATTTTTTTGGTTTTCGCTGTTCTGTCATATCACCCAAAGAAGGAAGAGAACTTTGAACACTCTTCCTGTGAATAATTAATGATTTATTTGCTATGCTTGGAATGTGTAACGGTGTGAATTCCAGAGAATGTGCCTATCCTTGGTAGTGGGCAGGAGAAAATGTGCAGATCTTTCTCAAGAAAAATATGTCCGATTGGATATCCTGCTAATGATCATGTGGGCTTTTTTGGGTTTAAAGCCTGCTCTGAACTTCAACCCTAAGTAGAAATTCTATTTTAATGGACAAAGATACAGACTAAGAAAATACTATTGTATCAAGTGTGTATTCATCAAAACTTCACATATCTTCCTTTGCAGGAGTAGTCTTTGGCAATAATTCTCATTCTGTCTCTGATGTTCATTAGATTATATGACCTTAGATGAATCAATAGCCTGTAAAACAACTCAAAAAGTTGTTTTCGGGGTTAAATAAATTCAAAGATGTCAGACATTCAGCATTGCGTCTGGCATAGAAAAGCTATTCCTTAATTGATAGTTTTCTTTCTTTTCTCCTCCATATGTAGCATTTTAAACATATTTTGTATGCCACTTGGAATTCTATATAAGCTTTGGGAAAATACACTTTAATATGTGTGCTTTAGGAGCACTGGGAAAGAATCTACCCCAGTTACACACACCATTTACATGGTGAACAAAAGCATATCACATTGTGTGAAAACCAGGGCCAATGCTCTTTTGTAGGTCTTGAGGCTAATTAAGTATTCTCTGCCCTGAAATACATTGCTCTCTTTCACGTGATCAGCGATCGGAGGTTAAAACAAGTACGTAGAGCACATTAAGGATCTTGAGCAGTCATGGGCATCAAAAGAAAATTACTGTCTGTATTACCCTCATTCTAATAGTGTACTTAAAAATGAAAGTTCATTTGGATGAATTCCAACAAGGGGAGAAAACCCTATGAAATGAAATGAAAACCCTAAGAACCCAGTTCTTCTAAGATTTTTGTGTATATACGCACTGGAATTTTGTGCCATGTACTCAACATGAGGTGTATAGTGAAAAAAAGAAAAAGGATTCTTCAGATTTCCTTCCTTCCTTCCTTCCTTCCTTCCTTCCTTCCTTCCTTGGTAGAAAGAGATGTAATTGTGTACTTTTAATCATTCTGGCTAAATGATAACATATTTAAAGGGCTATGTTGGGACCAATGTGGATGTCTCCATTTTTGGTCAGGACTGAATGTATAAGGATATTTAAAAGAACTGTCTCCTAATATTGTGAAGTATTCTCCATTCTTGCACACCAGTCCACCAGCCAAGAATCCATCCGTATGCTGATGACATTCAAAGGAAAAGAATACCTTAGATGTGGTGGCACTAGGGATGACACTCGGTTGCCTCCACATTTATTTCCAACCACTTCCTTCATTACTTCCAGGAACTGCCTCCCGCCAGGAAGAGTGAAAAGGCCTGCAATTTGCATTCCAGCCTCCCTTTGGGCTAGGGCACGGGCATGTGACCCAATTCCCGGCAGTGATTTTGAAGAAGTATTCTGGGGGTAGAAATCCCTAGGAAAGACGTTTCCTCCAGTTAAAATGACATGTACAATACAAAACTACTTTTTCTTTTTTCCTCTGAAGGTAATTCTGTGAAGACATGATATGTGGAGATGCGCCAGCCCATTGTATAATCACAGAAACAAACCTGAAAGTGAAGGCCAACACACCCAGGGTGATGTCCCAGCAGAAAGGTGATGAGAACACCATGTCCTTGACCACTTCATTTTCGTTTTGGACCTCTTGTTAAGTAAATCCATAAATTTCTTTATCATTTATACTATTTTAATTGATATAACAGTTTTTGCCAGGGGGTGAAAATGTATTCCAATCAAGGTTGGTAAAACTTTAAAAAAGAAATAAGTTGCTTAAAAAATTAAAAAAATAAAAATAAATAAAAATAAAAAAGGTAGTGACTCTATATGCGGTATGACTGAAAAACTATGGAAACACATAACCTTACCATTTTACATTCTTTATCGAAAATTCCTACTAATATAGCCTTGATTGTGTACATTCATTCCACATGTACATTCAAATGACATGTACAATACAAAACTACTTTTTCTTTTTTCCTCTGAAGGTAATTCTGTGAAGACATGATATATGGAGATGCGCCAGCCCATTGTATAATCACAGAAACAAACCTGAAAGTGAAGGCCAACACACCCAGGGTGATGTCCCAGCAGAAAGGTGATGAGAACACCATGTCCTTGACCACTTCATTTTCGTTTTGGACCTCTTGTTAAGTAAATCCATAAATTTCTTTATCATTTATACTATTTTAATTGATATAACAGTTTTTGCCAGGGGGTGAAAATGTATTCCAATCAAGGTTGGTAAAACTTTAAAAAAGAAATAAGTTGCTTAAAAAATTAAAAAAATAAAAATAAATAAAAATAAAAAAGGTAGTGACTCTATATGCGGTATGACTGAAAAACTATGGAAACACATAACCTTACCATTTTACATTCTTTATCGAAAATTCCTACTAATATAGCCTTGATTGTGTACATTCATTCCACATGTACATTCAAATGACATGTACAATACAAAACTACTTTTTCTTTTTTCCTCTGAAGGTAATTCTGTGAAGACATGATATATGGAGATGCGCCAGCCCATTGTATAATCACAGAAACAAACCTGAAAGTGAAGGCCAACACACCCAGGGTGATGTCCCAGCAGAAAGGTGATGAGAACACCATGTCCTTGACCAAAAACTTTGACTTCCTCTTATGTGTAGGGTTGACAGATAAATAGAAATACTAAAAATGTATTCAGCATTTATCTGAAATCCAATTTTAATTGAACGTCCTGTGTTTTCACTCGCTAAATCTGGCAACATGCACCATGTCCCGTGGCAGGCTCTGGGGATAAAACTCATCTCCTTCAGAGCCGTTAGGTGATTCTAATGTATGTCATTTGGGTAGAAACCTAGTGCCCTAGAAACGCTCTGGTTCAACTCCACCTTCTACACACCAAGAAACCAAAGCCCGAAGAGGTCTTGGGATTTTCCCAAAGGCACAAAGCTGCCCACAGTCAAAGGCAGAACGGGAACCCACATTTCAGGATTGTTTTCTAATATACCTTTTCCAGTTGCCCTTTCACTCCTGCTCCTGAAGTCTCTGTTTTAGGATGCAGCGGGAAACTAACACTGTTTGACCTGGTAGAGGGAGGGAAGCCCATAATATAAAAGGTCTGATTTTCCTTGATGAGGAAGACGATCACACTTTAGTCACTTTCTTACACAGAAGTGTATTTTGAATAAGAAGACAAAGAATTGGGGCACCTGGGTAAGCATCTGCCTTCAGCTCGAGTCCGGCCCGGGATCCAGCCCCAGATCGGACTCCCTGCTAAGTGGGCAGCCTGCTTCTCCCTCTGCCTCTACGGCTTCCTCTGCTGTAGTCTCTTGCTCTCTCTGTCAAATAAATAAATAAAATCTTAAAAAAGAAGAAGAAGAAGACAAAGAATTGTGGAGAAAGCAAATCTTGTTCAAATCCATAGAAATACTTTCTTAAAAATAAAATTTTCCAAATATTCTTTCGTATAGGTGATACATACGTGCATAGATGCACATGTGTGAAATATACGTGGGCATATGTACGTCACACATATACTTATGCGTCAGATATACGTACACAGCTTATTGCATATAGGCTCATATAGGTGGTATACAGCTCAAAGCCATACCATGATTTTGTATCACGTATATGTATATGTACACCTGTGTTTCGTGGTGAGGACGCCTTCCCTTTATTTCTCTGTAGATATCCTTTGCTAGTATTTTGATTAACACTAAGTTCCCAGCACCTGTAAGCTATGAGCTTCTCTTGAAATTTGTTTAAAGATGATCATAGTGACCTGCCAGTGGAAAAGTCATTGTTTCTCCTGAAAATGGGCAGCACAGAATTTAGAGCTCTTTGGATAAACTGCTATCTATCACATTTCCAGTTCCTAGATCATCAGAACAGAAGGCTCAGGGTTTTGTCTAGAAACTTTTTTCGTTTTTAGTTAATTAAATTCTTTCGTTTTTCACTTAGTCCAAATCGTGTAATTTCATCACTAGAGAAGATAGAGACTGGATGAAGTCAATTCTCTGTAGAAGATCTTAATCTAGCATACATTGCTTAACAATCTTCTTTTCTCATATTTCCTATAAGTCAAATCCAATTATCCTAAATGCAAATAATAAGGCAAATTTCACTTTAATAAAAAAGAATTCCCAAACACATTCCTATAGTATTAGACTTTATTTTTTAAAAAAACATGAAACTTCAGAATAATTAGGATAAGTTCAGATGATCTTTGGAATTCCTGATAAGGGAATGCAACTCAAAATCTCAGCTCTTTAGGTTTAGGCATCCTCAATCACTACCTCCACTTAAGATGTACTGAGTCTTCAAAGTCTATCAAGTTAACTATCCAAGTGGCTGCAATTTTTTTCATGGAATGTCCAAATAGGACAGAAGCACACATTATTACAAATATTAACTTCCAATTTCAGTCTATACTTAACACAGCCAGTGAGTCTGTGAAAACTGAAAGAAGCTCCTACTTGAAACAAATAAATAAATATTTTAAAAAGGTTGAGCATGGCAACTTCAACCTTTCCAATAATTCAGCTTTTTAAGAGATTCTTCTCTGCACCACCTCCAAGCTACCTACATTTTGGCTATTTCCAAAATTCAAATCTATTCTCAAAAGACAAGATTCTTCACTTCTGAGAAGAGTCAACATGTATTTAATCGCATATATTTTGTTACGCTTGTTGATTATTCTTTAGGAATCACATTACCTTAAGAGTCTCACCTTGTGTAGATGAGACTATTATCCCATGATAAGAATCTCTATAATCGAAATGTGCAAAATACACCCTTGAGACTTCTGCATACAGGATAGTGGACCCTGTCTCACCTGCCTGGGCATGTTGTACTAGGTTGAGGTCATACTTACGCAAATGACATTCCAAACATTTTTCTCCCACTAAATTAAAAGGGGCAGTTCACTTTTCTCTCTCTCCCATTGGTCAGGAATTCTGACACAGGGACCCAGAGAGCTCTGCCATCCTAAATGGAGCTATTGCCACCCACATGACCTGTGTGAGGGCTGAGTCCTTCAATGGAGCTATTGCCACCCACATGACCTGTGTGAGGGCTGAGTCCTTCCCTGTGTCCCTGCACCCAGCCCCTTAGTTAGTGTGATTCAGCATTTGAAAACTAGGCGACCTGACTGAGAATGTTCTCCTTGAACTTTGATTTCCGAAGGATGGCATGTCTTAAAATGTTGACCACTTACTGATTAACTGAGAGGACGGAATTCTCCCAAACTGTAAGATAAAAAATTTGAAGCTAAAATCTTAAAACAGGAAAACTGAATCAGGAACTATAGTCTCACAGGATCCCTGACATCTATGAACTGTTCCATTAGATCCTGTCTCTACATAACAGGATTACTATACAGTATGTCTTTGAGAAATTTCTTCTTCCCCAAGACTCCTTGGGAGGAAGGAAGCCAATTCCTTGGCCATTGGAAATTGGTTCCTTCCTTACCAGGCATGTCTCTATATAAAAATCATTAAAGAGCTGCTAATGAAAAGTCTACTGTTTCGTAGTTGTAAGGCAATCCTTTTCATACTTACTAGGCAACGGTCTCAAGCATGTGATAATAAGAATAGTTAAGTGTGACTGAGGACAGGATTCACAGCTGTGCTCACAGCGGATGGTATAGATGTGTCTCCTGGAGACAGTATTCCCACCCGTGGTTCCAAGCGGTACCCACATACCACTCTATTCTACTCTGAACAGCGCGAGCTGTCGACCTTTCTCAAGAGAGTAGAGAGATAAAACTGTGTTGTCCTTTAATACACTAAAGAGTGGATAAAGGTACACTGGGGGAGGTGGGGAGGTGTGGAGAGGATAAACGAAAGTGTAGAGAAAACGGCAGAATAAAACGGAAAAGCCAGGGTTTGTTTAGAGTGGGTAAATGCTACTCCCAGAAGGCCAGGCTGAAAGTCCGAGCTTCAGGTTCAGTTATTTTCTGTCACAAGAATTAACAAGAATGAACATAAGAATTAATAAGCATAATATTTGTTATTATTGCTATCTAAATTCTATCCATCTAAGCGTTCTATTGCCAAAAGCAAGCCCAAACTAATGACAGAGTAAGGATCCCTCTCTAAGTTAAACCTAGAATTATCTGGGCTTTGTCAAACGACCCAACTTCCTTTCAAAGCCACGTTTAATCCTGTCATTGATATACTTATCTAAGCTGTTTTGGAATCCACTTATCTCACTAAGAGTTCAGGCAATTTAATTGAGAACAAAAAGGTTTAGTTTTTTTTGTTTGTTTGATAAAATTTCTCACTCATTTTTTGTTGTTCTGATAGTGTCTACCGTCCATTTGCTATAGCTTAATTATTTTCCTTGCAGAGATGATGGCTTTGAAGTGAGAGCTAAACATTGTCCCTACGTAGCTTTATGTTGCTGCTCCCTTTAGACTATATTCAAACAAAAGGAACAAACAGCGTTCTCAAAGATAGGGCTACTATCACTAACTTCCATTTTCTAATATCTTTCTTTAATTAGTATTTAACTGGTGAATAAATGCCTAGTTAAAACAATTATGATAGGCTCATAACGCCATCTAGTGGACAATCTTCAAAATATCGTCCCATTGGCCATTTTCTTTCCATCCTTCAAAATAAAATCTTTATTCTTGAAGAAGTGGTTCCAGTTACTAGCCAAGAACTATCAGTATCGCTGAATCCTCAGAGAGAGCCATGATAACATTCCCAACACTGGTTAAGTCTTAGGGAAAATTAACTTACCATTTTGTGTGTCTCGGGCTCCTTATCTGTTCAATGGATGGAGCCAATTCCACTGGGAAAAAGGAGAAGTTCCAGAGTGGTAATTCAATGCACTCAGTTCATCCTCGGTAACAGTATCCTAGGAAACTCACGCTTCCTGTCTGGAAGATACAAGCATGATTGCTCAGTTGTCTTGAATACTATAAGTAATAAATTTAATTTACACATGTATACACATACATATGTATATATATAATTCCTCTATATATAATAGATATAATTTTATTTAATTTTATATAACTATATAGATTAATTTAATTAAAATTAAATATGTTTTTATATAAAATTTTATAATTTCACCTAATCCTTATAGCTACTTTGTGAATACAGTGGAATGTACTCATATTACACTTGAGGGAATTAAAGTTAATGAAAAGTAAGTGATTCGATCAGAGTCAGATACCTATAAAAAGCTCAAACTCAATCATAGGTTTCTCAATGACTTTCAATAAGCCAGCAGTATATCAAAAGACTGACATTTTATGACAAAGGAGACCTTTTCTCAGAAATTCAGCTTAAACACATGCTTATTTAATAATGTGATTCACTACTTTAGCAGATACAAAAGGAAAAATATATGGTTATCTCAACAGATGCTTAAAAAGCATTTGATCAAATTCAACTCCCATTCTCAATAATAATAGAAGTCTTAATAGGTAGGAAGAGAATGTTTCCATAGCTTGATAAAGATTATATATAAGAATCGTACCACAAGTATCATATATAATGGTGAAACATTATAATTCTTCCCAAATACATGCAATGATAAGGCTAGTATTTCTACTATTATCACTATTAATTCATCAATGTACTTGAAGCCTAAGGCAATGTAATAAGACAAGATAAAAATATAATAGATTGGTTATTTGCCATGAAAATCCAAAAGAATTAACAAATAAATCAGAGTTCATAAAATAGTTATGAAGCAGTACAAAATACAAGATAAACATAAAGCAATAACCTTCTTAAACAACTAGAAAATATAATAGGAAAAAAAGTCCCTTATATGACGGGAAAGTAAAAACTAAAAGCAAAAAAACAAAACAAAGCAAAAAAGCCCCCCAAAATGAAAATATTTGGAATAAACCAGATGAGAAACATGCAAGTCTTACATAAATAGGAGTTGATTTTATCAAATGCTTTTTTATGTAAATTGACATAACTATATATTTTTTTGGGATTTGCTAATGCAAATGTAGAGAAGTTATCTGACTATATATAATTTTGAAATGGAATACCATACAAATTTGATAAGAAAGAGACTGAGAAAAGTATTTGCAACAATTTAGTTGAAATATAATTTCCTCCAAGAAGCCACCCTTTATATCCCTATCTTCATTATATTTCTTCATTACTCCCTCTTAATTACTCTTCCCATTATTCAGAACATGTAACTTACTTTGGAATAATACGTTAGTATGATCAATCCATTGATTTTTCAGTTAATTTCTCCTCCTCTAGGAGCATATAAGTTCCATGAGAACATGAACTGTTTTTCTAACCAAGCACATATTTGCAAAATAATGGGCTCAATAAGTGTTTGTTAAGTGAATAAATGAAAATAAATCTATGCAAAACAATTAGAATTAAGAAGAAAAAATAAATAACCTCACAAGCATAGAAAAAGACTGTGAACAGGTAATTCCTAGAAGGATGTCAATCAATAAACCCATGAAAAACTTTTGTCTCACTGTAAGAGAAATAACATTTTTAGATCTCTCCATTTTTCTCCTGGCACCTCATGATCCCAGAAAGAGGAGTGGTCAGGCAAATGTCAGTGTAGAAAGGAAGTGAATTACCATGTAAAGAAAATAGATCAGAAGAGAAATGGAGTGGAACGCCCATTTTTGCCATTCCCAAGTGGTAAGGAAGGAGTAGATCAGAGAGGAGGAGCCATCGCAGAGAATTAAGTTATGGTCTTCTTAACCTACTCAAATTCCAGAAGTTACAGTGTTAGTTTAGCTGAAAAGTAAAACGAAAGTAGAAGAGCTTTCGTGTTCCACGCTCAATTTGCCAATCTCTGTATGGTGGTGATAAGGGTGGGTCAAGTGGAATGAGAATATTTTCTTACAAGGTAATCCCATGGCAATATTGCTTGGTTACATCAGAGTTCAAATAGTTAGAAAGAGAGAGAGACAGAGAGAGAGAGAGAGAGAGAGAGAGAGAGAGCATCAGAGGTGTAACAGTGAATTACCTTCTGATCCCATGAAACCAGGAAGTCTTATGGATTTGCTGACAGTTGTGAAAGGTTGCTGAGGAGACAGGTTGGGGAGGTCTCTCTCTTTTTTTTTTTTTTCAGCTTTATTTATTTGTTTGTTTATTTGAAAGAGAGAGAGAGAGAGAAAGTGAGAGAGAGAGAGAGAGCAAGCACAAACTGGGTGAAGGGCAGAGGGAGAAGCAGACTCCCTGCTGAGCAGGGATTCCCCATGCAGGGCTCGATCCTGGGACTCTGGGATTGCCACCTGAGCCCAAGGCAGACACTTAACTGACTGAGCCGCCAAGGTGCCCCTCAGGTTGGGGGTCTTGGAGTTGTGGCCAGAAGGGAGTATCATCACAGTTCTGGGTTACAGGGCAACAACCCAGATTAAGGATCTCTTGGGGATGTCAGAAGACCTTGGGAATATTGACAAGTTCCAGACAGAGGTGAGGTGGGGCTGAATCATCTGGGCAGAAGTACAGGCCACGACAAAATCAAGAAAACAGATTCTATGCCTTCATGGGATACCAACTTCATCCTCAGACCTAGTCAGAGCCATCAGTCCTAAGCAGAAACCAATAAGAATTTAGAAGATAATGCAAATGTCCAAAGATCTTTCTCTCCACTGCTGTGAGGTCCGGTAAGCCTGTCTCTGTAGCTTTTATTTACCAGACACTATCTTATGTCAGAGAAGGAGAAAGAGGAAAAATAACCTTGATAGAGTTAAAATTTGAATTTCCCAGATATCTGGTACTTGAAATTAGATTGTCTTAAACCAAAAAATATTGATATAATATAACATTAATTTTCAAGTTTAAGTTAGGTTTCTCCTAAGGAACATAAAATATGTTATCAAAAATAAAGGAGTATAAAGAGAAATTACATTATTATATTTCACCCAGCAGACTGGCAAAGATCAACAAATTGATACCATTTTATTGTCTGTGAATGTGCAAAGAAACAGGTAATCTAAAATACTCAGTTGGAAGTAATATACATTGGCAAAGTGTTTCTGAGGGTAGTTTGACACCATCTTCCAAAATTTTAATAACATGCCCCACACCCAGCAATTCCATTTCTAGACTTCTGTGTCTATTAAGATATTTTCAAATTCAATTACTAGAACACCTACTTAAATTGAATTAGATAATAAAAATAATTTATTGGCACAATCAAGGAAAAGTCCACAGATATTTTAACCTTCAGGCAGTTTCAGTCAAGACTCTAATATTGTCTCCCTCAGTACTCTGAGTTTTACCCTCCTACAAGGATCAGCTTTCTGTTTGGTCTGGTGTCCCTACTCTTCACAAAATGGCTGCAAGCTAAAACCAAGATAACCAGCTTCTTCATTTATATCAGGGAGAGAGAGAGAGAGTGTTTCTCCATTCAACATGCAATAAAATTCTTGATCTTACTCTGCTTGGATCATCTTAGGCTATCTAGGCCTATCTTGGCAATCACTCAGCATAAGAAAGAGAGACTAAGCCAAATTAAAACTCACTCTAAGGGTTTTCTGTGAAGTCAACCCCACCAATAATATATGGCTGCTATAAAATGAATATTTGAGTATGTACCTACAGCTGAACAGTGGGATGCCATTTTGAGATAGTAAACTATTTTCCCCATTGTTTCTGTACCCCCTGGGCCTTCTCCTTGCCTAGGCTGTGAGGGCGTCTCATCTTTACTGCCACCAGGGAGGAATGATGTGACAGGACACAAGCTAAAAGACTGAAGTTTTGCCTTTCAAGTTCAGAAGATTTGGGGGAACATAACTAGTTAGAGCAATTTTTTCCCCTGAAGTAGGAGAATAAATGTATCAAAGAAATGAGGTAAACAGGTTATGTTTCCATTGAGACAGTACCTCTTCCCACATCAGAAAAGAGAAGAGAAATGAGAGGCACTCTAGCAACAATTGAGGAATCCAAGAGCAGAGTGGCTCTTCTATATAGAAGGGCTCTTCTAACAGAGTGGTCTGTTTTCTACAGACTTTCCCAAGTAGTTCCTGAGCAAGGCCACTGAGCTCCCCCTGCTTCTAGAAGGAGCCGGTAGTGTTTGGGTGGTGAAGGGCTGTAAGCAGCCCCACCTGGGTTCCTACTTTAGCCCAAGGGAAGTTCAGGAACAGTTAAATGACTTTCAATCTGCTTTTGAAGGATGCAGGAGTAGCTAAGAAAGACCTAGATGTGGAGAGGCCTAGCTGTCAGTAATGGTAATTCTTATAAATATGGATCAGATGGAGCCATGGATATCTTAGGATGGAGGTCCTGATGGATCCCCATGATGTAGTACCTGGGATCCTCCATGGAACCCAGATACAATCCAAGAAAAGGTGTCAAGGAGATGTGGAATTAAAAAAGAATGCTTCTGCCATCATAAAAATTAAGACCAGTTAAGTTCAGTTATAGAAGAATAATGTATACTTCATGGAATGAGACTCATACCTGGTACTTATGCATGTGAATGAACATGCAAATGAGGAGATAAAGTTCTGGAAAGATAAGTGAACCAAGGCTAGCAGAGGCAGGGGTGTATCGTATAATTGTGCCATTCACCCAGACTGTAATATTTTTATTTTATATTATTCTATATTAATGGGAAATAATATAATATAGAGGTTAAGAGCTCCAGCTCTGCAGACTGTTTGAGCAAGTTCCTTAACCTCTTTGTGCCCTGGTTTCCTTAAGCAAAATGCAAATAATATTAGCTGCCTCATAGAATTGTTATAAGAATTAAATAAGTACATGTAAAGCTCTTTTTTACTATTTTTAAGATTTTATTTATGTATCTGAGAGAAAGAGAGAGGGTGGGGGCAGAGGGAGAAGCAGACTCCCTGCCGAGCAAGAGACCAAAAGGGGCTCTTTCCTGGGACTCCAGGATCACCACCCCAGCTGAAAGCTCAGTGGGTTAGGTGAGCCACCCAGGCGCCTCTCTTTTTTATTTTTTATTCTTATTTTTTTAAAGATCCATCCATGTATTTTAGAGAAAGGAAGTGCACAGGCACACGCAAGCATTGGGGTAAGGGCACTGGGAGAGAGACTGTCAAGCAGACTCATTGCTGAAAGCAAAGCCCCACAGGAAGCTGACTCCACAACCTGAAATCACCACCCAAGCCAAAACCAAGACCCGGGCGCCTAACCAACTGAGTCACCCAGGCACCCCAAGCTCTTTTTTAAATACCCGACATATAATGAGTACTCAACGATGTTAGTTTTTATTATTTTGCACTCTGACAAAAATATATTTGTAAGTTACTTATATAAATTTTCAAATAAAGTGACCTTATAATAAAGCTGAAAAGAAAATTAACAACCCAACATAGAATATTGAAGGTATCAATCCAAAATAATACATAAATGGTATCAAATATATAGCTAGCCCTGACATTAAGAAGACAAAAGTGTGTCAATGATGATAGTTACATCTCCTGCAGTTAGAGAGAATTTTAGAAGGATATAGAATTTGTATTGAGTCTTGAAGATTAGGTAGGATTTGGATTTGGGGGAAACATGTTTTACTGTTAAAAGAATGTGGCTGGTGAAGAAAGGCACGAAGGTCCAAATGTCCAAGTTGTGTTTGAGAGCTGGGTGTCAATTGTTTGCACTGAACGGTTTTAGGTACCAGCTTGAGTTTAACATTGGAAGAGTAGATTTGGCTAGACCACTCCCTGAAAGATTTATATAACTGGAAGATAGATAAATGGATAGATAAACAGGTAGATAGACAGACACATACATACATATTCTGGAGGTGATACTTGAGCACTGATGGTCTTTGAGCAGGATTTATCAAGAATGGTCATCAGTGGAGCAGAAATGGGTCAGAAGTGAGTAGACCTGTGTTTGAAGAAATTTCATCCAGGTTTTCAGTACTGAAGCCTCAAATCACATGGCTTTCTATTAATGTAAGAATAAAAACAAAGGCAGAAGTCCAATTTTTTAGGGAAAAAATTGGGTCTCTGAAGACTCTGTGCACCTAGGACCTGTGTGCTAGTGTCTCTTTGCTCTGTAAGTGCTGCTGCTGGCTTTCATCGGGGTCTGTGTTCTCTCTCTCCTTCAAGACAGGGACCATGTCCACTACTGACTGAGGTCGCCATTTCATTCAATGTCCTGTCCGAACTGGGCGCCTGACCATTCTCTGGGCCTTACTGACTCAGTGAGTTCGTTAGAACCCAGTGAAATAACGTGGGGTTTTGGCCCTTTGAAATGTAGTTTTACCCTAGTAAATCTTGGACTGCAGGTCTCATGCCTTTTGATTTCCTGGCTCTCTACACAGGTTTAGAAAATATCCAGGTTCCCAGGGCTTTGTTTTCATTTGCTATCGGAGGTGATAACTCCAATGCTAGCTCTGCTGTCATTATCCAGAGTATAGCTGAAAAACTGAATAATAACCTATACTAAGAAGGGAGGCAACTGTCCACGTAGATGGCTGGGCTCACAAATTAAAATTGTATCCAGAAAGGGAATGTTTGAATATAATTTTCTGCTCCTTGGGAAGAACAGCGAGGACTCATATAAACTCACTCGCATGGTTATGTTTGGAAAACATAAGCCAAGCCAAGTGGATACTCTGCAATTGCTTTGATATTTAATATTGCACTTAATATGATTTTAGTACATTAATAATGCTTGTTTATTAAAAAGTTTAGAGACTACAACTGAGAAAAAGAAACCACAATATTATTAACTGTAATATGACCATTATTAACATATTATTATATGTCCTTTCAGACATTTTTATGTATATTTTGCAAAAAGGAAATTATATGCAATTTATACATATACAATTTATATTCTCCTCTTTAGATTACTTTTGCCACTTCAAAGAGGTGAAGACCTTTCAAACATTATTATTCTTTAAAGTGGCAGTGTATTCTATTATCCCTCTAGATAAATCTTTCTGATAAATACTCAGTTATTCCCACTTTTTCATTAGTATACAAAATACTGCATTGAACATTTTGCATGCGAATGTGTTCACACTTGTTAAAATATGTGCTTAAGATAGATACTTCAAAATCAGAATTACTGAATCAATGGTACACATATTTTTAAGAGTTATACCTAGAAAGGTTACACCAATTTACACTGCCAACAACACTATGTGAGAGTGATTCTGTTGTTTTCAGGGCTGCTCTTTGTAGAAATTATGGATATTTCTGCATGCTGTCTTCACAACATCTGGTCAACTGGGACTCTGAAATATCAGTGTAA
The DNA here is from genome assembly GCA_002007465.1 of Ailurus styani. Taxonomy (NCBI): domain Eukaryota; kingdom Metazoa; phylum Chordata; class Mammalia; order Carnivora; family Ailuridae; genus Ailurus; species Ailurus styani. The sequence goes on from LNAC01000225.1 coordinate 2,078,074, forward strand.
ACTAGTGATTTTTACTCTTGTATATGAAACACAATCACCTGTGAATTTCCTCTCCTCTTCCTTCCAACCGAAATATAGACAACTTCAGCCAACCCCTAGCTTCCTGAGGATCCCTAACTGAAGTGATAGTCTGCTGTGGAACGTCGCTTCCAAAGATGGCCCCCAGCAATTCCTCCTCTCACTCTGTGCATGTGCCACACCTATCATACCAAGGTAGAGTCTATTACTCCTGCTCTTGTATCTGGGATAACTTTGTGACTTGCCTTTGACCAGGAGAATGCAGTAGAAGTACCACTGTGACAGTTCTGGTCCTCAGCTTTAGGAAGCCTAACAGCTTAAACCTGCCCTCAGAGCTGGAAGTCACCATGTAGAGACCTGGCTGTCCTCATGGAGCAAAGGGAGAGATTGCAGCCTTCTAAACATCTCCATGGTCCCTACCAAGACGAGAGTGCAAAGTAGTCTTGGACATTCCAGCCAAGTGCTCATCTGAAATCAGCCTCATGGGTGCACTCCGCAGGTACCATGTAGGTCAGAAAAACCATCTCACGGGGCAAAACCAAGCATGGAATTGCAAGAAATGAGAAAATCTTGTTATTTAAAGCCACTAAGTTTTGGGGTGTTTGTTACACAGCAACAGGTAATTGAAACACCAGTTACCTGTAGTTTTAAAAGGCTATAGATTGGACTTTCATGCCCAGCTGTAGAAAAGATTCCTACTCTCCTTCCTTAATATGTAGTCCTAATTCTTCTTTTAGTTATAGACCCCCTGATTTTTAGTTGGTTATATGGCTATCCAGAATAAAGAGTATATGTTCCAGTCTTCCTTGTGAAGGAAATGTGACACAGTGTGACAATGTGCCTAAGTTCTAGCCAAGAAACTTAAGCAGAATTATCATATGGGACTTCTAAAGAAGTTTCTTAAGTGTCTTTAAAAGGAGGGGTACATTCTTTTCTCTTCCCTGGTTCCTCAATTTATTTTTCCTGCTTGCTGGAATGCTAAAATAATGACTGAGGCTCAAGCACCATGTTAGACCCTAAGGCACATAAAAATGTTGTAAAACAAAAAATAAAAATAATTTGGCCCTCGATGATAGTTGAGCAGCCATGAAAGGCTTGGACTGCCTATGTTCCAACTTCTTTTATGAAGAGTGAAACAAACTTCTACTTTGTTTCAATCCACTAGGTCTTCGGTTTTTTTTTCACCCATTCAGCCATTCGTCTCTTTTGATGAGGCTTTTAATCCATTTACATTTAAAGTAATTACTGATAGGGAAGGATATACAATTGCCATGTTGTTTATTGTCTTCAGTTAGCCTTGTTCTTTTTTCTTCCTCTCCTTTCCTTGGTACCTTCTGTGCTTTGTCAATTTTTTGAATTGATATGCTTTGATTTTCTTCTCTTTTTCTTTTGTGTAGCTTCTATATAGGTAGTGTACGTGTGTGTGTGTGTGTGTGTGTGTTTGTGTGTGTGTTTACCCTGGCTGGGGTTTATGTTAAGCTAGTGACAGCTTCAGTTCAGTCACATACAAAGACTCTACACTTTATCACACCCCTCACCACCCTCCACACACACTTCATTATCATTGTCATAATTTACATGTTCTCATTTCTCATTAAGGGAACCGTCATGAGTTCCTGCTAAATTGTTGTGTTTGTGGAAGGAACGAGGGTCAGGGCTTCCTATTTAGCCATCTTGCTGTTGTTACTTCAAACCAGTTCTCATTTTTCCTCAAATATCTATCATTTATTTTCTCTTAACCCCGTGTGATGTGACTATAGTTTTCTTGGAATGTTCTGATATTTAATATAGCACAACAGGATTTGTTTTTAGGCAGCATTTTAGCTAGTAAATACATCTTAAAGTATCAACCCAGAGAACTGGAAGGCAAGAAAAGTACTAAAGTAAGTCTATCTGTACAAAATATAAATTAAAGTGTCTTGACAACTGATGAAGTCTTGAAAAAGCCCTCCTTGTGTTCTTTCGGATCTTTAACAGTGATGAGCAGATTCATATTTACCAATCAGCTCTCCAAGGTTGGGGAGACAAATGCTGATGTTTGCTGATTCCCACTGTATCACTACTGCCACCTACATTGATTCAAACCACCAACATGATGTCACTGAACAGTTTGGAAGAAATCTGTGAAGATTTGTGCATGACTTAATCTCAAAGACCTGCAGGAGTCCCCACAGCACGCTTCAACCCCATCACCCGCTTTTTTTTTTTTCTTTTACTCTCTGATTCAGCCAGGTAGAAATATACTTTGTTCAAAGTTTTGCTCTTAATGTGTAATTATTACTAATGCCTTTATGTGTGTTTCTATATGTGTTTACTTTTCTTTTTATTGAAGACAATGGACAAAACTTTTTAAAGAACATGTAATACTTTGCAAAGCCAAATTTATGTATTAATGTGCATCTAACCTATACTTCTCTAGATGTCTGTTTACATAGATATGGATATGTTAGATAGGAAATGCTAAAAAGTTTGGGTATAGAAGAATAAATTCCTCAGAAAACATTCATTAATGTCCATCAGCATATGGTAATCTGTTGGATCAAAGAAGAACAAGAGGAGGGATTCATCTTCGCTCATCTTAGGTGTGATTAGTATGGACAGAAAGGTGAGTCATAGAGAAAATGTTTATACCATCCTCTGGTCTCTATGTTTATATTTAATCATAGAAATAATACATATTTTAGAATGATCTGTGTCTTTATTCCTCCCTCTTCTCCTCCCCATGGTCTTGCCATAATACTTAGTAGTGTACCTAAGTGGATATACATTATTTTCTATTAAAATTAATTCATAACTTTAATACAAAAGGAAAAGCAAAATTTAAAAAGTGAAGTGCTAGAGATTATACCTTTTATGTAAAATACGAAGTTGCAATTAATATTTGTTTTTGCCACTAGCCACATCAAGTTACACACTAGATTGGTGATCGAGGACAGGAGGGCTAATACTTATTCCCCTTTCTCTCCTGTTAGGGGTACTCCCATGGAAAACTTTAAAAAGGACTGAAGTGGTAAAACACACATTACTCTACTGCAAATGCCTCATTCTGTATTTAAGGACTACACCACTGCCGATGCCCAGAGGATCAGTGAGTCTCTCCTAGTGTTTGCTTTCTTTGAAGTTCCTGTTAGTGTCTTTGTTCCATTTGATTTTCTGTAGCTGAAGGCTTGGGTGATTTCTGGAAGATTTCCTCTGGAGTCCTTTTGTAGAAATAAAAGTATCCTGTAGAAGATTTGGTCTTCCTTTGCCTGTTTTAATATTTCCTAACATCTTTCCTATTTTAGGGCAAGGATACATCAATTCGAAGAGGTCAACTGACGTGTTCAAGGTCACAGACCCAAATCATTCACTCAGTGGGACTGGAGAACAGGACATTGGATATTCGGAGAAAGAGTTTGCCATCATCTTATCACTGAGCTTGGGGTGGGTCTCAGGTGGGGGAATGAGTGATGTGATGGGGTCAAGTATTTTAACATGTTTGGGTCCCAGTTTCCTCGTGTGTAAGTGGGAAGGTGTGGACTACACCATTGCCTTTAAAATTGCAGTGGTGTCTCAGTGACTTCCACCAGGGATGAGGGAAGAAGGGGTGCTAGGTTTTTTACTCCCAATTCAACCACAGTTGGGAAGATGTCTCTATCGCTCTTAACTGTGGTGTGTATTGAGGTCATGAAAAGATTTTTAATAAAAGAATAATTGCGTATACACACACACACACACACACACATATACATATGTATATACTGAACTATTACACTTCTTAAATTTGATACACTTAGCATTAGAATTATGAAATTTGTTTGCATTTACTTTTAGGAGGACTTTAAATGCCCCCCAATAATAATAACTTTGATGCTATAGTAGTAAAATTCAATACTAGATGTGAAAGACAGAAAAAAAAGTTAGCATGTCAGTTGTATGGAAAAAATAGCATCATTAATCTATATGTGTACATCATTATTAAAACCTTAAAAAAGCAGTGATATGGACTTTTTAATGAATAGCTCAAGAAAAGTCCTCACCAAAATTTTTCCCTTCATTTAAAACAAAGTGTTTCAAATCAAAGCAACCAGTGAATTCAAAACTCCTCCATTCCATCTAAACCCTTTTCAGACCTCATGTCTGGAAGTAGATCATGCAACTGAAGATAATTTAATCTGCTTTCGACTTTCAGCTCTAGTGATAAAGAGGAGCAAGCTCTATAGAGCTTCTCAAGAGCTTCTCCAAGAGCTAGACAACCCAAGAAACATTGCCCCAGGTTTTAAATTTATTTCATAAGTTGTTTCCTCTTTTCTCTTTCCAAATGTTTTTTTCTGGATTAAAAAAAAAGTCACTCGTTTCTCTACTAGCTTGTGTTCAGTTTTAATCTTCGAGACCAACTGTCCCCATATATTGGGGGGGGAGTTAATCTTCTTAACAAAAGCTTATAATACTTTCTGTATTTAATTTAGTTTATGACAAATTAAAATGAGCATTTCTTTCTCTACTTGGAATTTTTCATCTGACATATAGATTATTTGTAGATCTGTCTCTGGAATCTTCCTCCCCTTCAGTAATGACATTTTATATGCCAGCTGATTCGCATTACTATAAACAACATGAATGAATACTTACTCTGTCCACCTCTTAATTATTGTGTTTGGACTATTTAAATCATTCCAGTTATTTATAATATATGTCAAAAGCAATTTTTAGGTCTGGGTTAATATTCTGTAAATTTACAGATTCCTGTAAATCTTCTACACTATTTTAAAGAAAAGAAGTCAACAAAACACTATTTGCAAAGATTCAAGACAAGTGCTATGCAGGGTGCTCATATTACTAAAAACATTATCACTCATACAAAATATACTATAGGACAATGGCTAGGATATTATGGTGTAATTTCATCAATAATTAATACTAAAGTACTCTTGCTGAGATACAAAGTTAATTTGGAGATGCATGGAATCATAGATCTCATATCTAGAAATGAGCTTCAAGTCATTGAACCAACTGCCCATCATTCCACCTGATTTTACATTTGAGGACTCTGAGGACCAGATAGGCAACTTTAGAGGTCATACAGAAATTTACTGGTAGATCTGGGCCAAAGATCCAAGAATATGTTTTTGCTCAAAAGTATCAATCAGAAAAAAAAGACATAATTATCATTACTTCCCCGTGTTGTGAGGATCGCTTAGAAGAAGTACAGTTGACCCTAGAACAACATGGGGGTTCAGGGCACTGACCCCTGTGTGGTTGAAAATTCACATGTAACTTTTGACTCCCCCAAAATTTAACTACCAATAGTCTACTGTTGACTGGAAGACTTGTCATTAATATAAACAGTGAGTTAACAAATATTTTATATGTTATATGTATTACATACTGTATTCTTATAACAGAGTAAGCTAGTGAAAAGAAAATGTTATTAAGAAAATCATAAGAGGGCGCCTGGGTGGCTCAGTGGGTTAAAGCCTCTGCCTTCGGCTCAGGTCATGATCTCAGCGTCCTGGGATCGAGGCCCGCATCGGGCTCTCTGCTCAGCAGGGAGCCTACTTCCTCCTCTCTCCTCTCTCTGCCTGCCTCTCTGCCTACTTGTAATCTCTCTCTCTGTGTCAAATAAATAAATAAAATCTTTAAAAAAANAAAAAAAAAAAAGAAAAGAAAATCATAAGAGGGCGCCTGGGTGCCACAGTCTGTTAAGCATCTGCCTTTGGCTCAGGTCATGATCTCCAGGTCCTGGGATTAAGCCTGCACAGGGCACCTTGCTCAGTAGGGAATCTGCTTCTCCCTCTCCCTTTGCCCCTACCCCACTCATGCTCCCTCTCTAGCTCTCTCTCAAATAAATATCTTTTTTTTATTAACATATAATGTACTATTTGTTTCAGGGGCACAAGTCTGTGATTCATCTTACACAGTTCAGTCTTACACAATTCACAGAATTCACCAAAGCACATACCCTCTCCAATCTGCATCACCCAGCTACCCCATCCCTCTCACCCCCCTCTACTCCAGCAACCCTCAGTTTATTTCCTGAGATTAGGAGTCTCTTATGTTTGTCTCCCTCTCTGGTTTCATCTTGTTTCATTTTTTTCCCTCTCTTCCCCTATGGTCCTCTGCCTTATCTCTCAAATTTCACATATCAGTGAGATCATATGATAATTATCTTTCTCTGATTGACTTATTTCGCTTAAAATAATACCCCCTAGTTCCATCCATGTCATTGCAAATGGCAAGATTTCATTTTTAATGGCTGCATAATATTCTATTGTATATATATACCACATCTTCTTTATCCATTCAGCTATCAATGGACATCTAGGCTCTTTCCACAGTTTGGCTATTGTGGACATTTTTGTTGTAAACATTGGAGTGCACATGCCCCTTCAGATCACCACATTTTTATCTTTGGGGTAAATACCCAGTAGTGCAACTACTGGGTAGGAGGGTAGCTCTATTCTCAACTTTTTGAGGAACCCCTATACTGCTTTCCAGAGTGGTTGCACCAGCTTGCATTCCCACCAACAGTGTAGGAGGGTTCCTCTTTCTCCACAACCTCGCCAACCTCTGTCATTTCCTGACTTGTTAATTTTAGCCATTCTGACTGGTGTGAGGTGATATCTCATTGAGGTTTTGATTTGTATTTCCCTGATGCTGAATTCTCTTGAGCATTTTTTCATGTGTCTGTTGTTCTTTGCAGAAATGTCTGTTCATGTATTCTGCCCATCTCTTGATTGGATTATTTGTTCTTTGGGTGTTGAGTTAGATAAGATCTTTATAGATTTTGGATACTAGCCCTTTATCTGATATGTCATTTACAAATATCTTCTCCCATTCTGTCAGTTGTCTTTTGGTTTTGTTTGTTGTTCCCTTTGCTGTGCAAAAGCTTTTGATCTTGATGAAATCCCACTAGTTCATTTTTGACCTTGCTTCCTTTGCTTTTGGTGATGTTTTTAGGAAGAAGTTGCTGTGACTGAGGTCAAAGAAGTTGCTGCCTGTGTTCTCCTGAAGGATTTTGATGGATTCCTATCTCACATTGAGGTCTTTCATCCATTTGGAGTCTATTTTTGTGTGTGGTGTATGGAAATGGTCCAGTTTCATTCTTCTACATGTGGCTGTCCAGTTTTCCCAACACCATTTGTTGAAGAGACTGTCTTTTTCCATTGGATATTCTTTCCTGCTTTGTCAAAGATTAGTTGACCATAGAATTGAGGGTCCACTTCTGGGCACTCTATTCTGTTCCATTGTTCTATGTGTCTGTTTTTGTGCCAGTACCACACTGTCTTGATAATTACAGCTTTGTAATAGAGCTTGAAGTCCAGAATTCTGATGCCACCTGCAGTGCTTTTCTTTTTCAGTGTTCCTCTGCCTATTTGGGGTCTTTCCTGGTTCCATATAAATTTTAGGATTGTTTGTTCCATTTCTTTGAAAAAAAAGTTGGTGGTATTATGATAGGGATTGCATTAAGTGTGTAGAATCCTCTAGGTAGCACAGACATTTTCACAATCTTTGTTCTTCCAATCCATGAGCATGGAACACTTTCCATATCTTTGTGTCTTCCTCAATTTCTTTCATGAGTACTCTATAGTTTTCTGAGTACAGATTCTTTGCCTCTTAGGTTAGATTTATTTCTAGGTATCTTAGGGTTTGGGGTGCAGTTATAAATGGGATAGATACCTTAATTTCCCTTTCTTCTGTCTTGTTGTTGGTGTATAGAAATGCAACTGATTTCTGTGCATTGATTTAATATCCTGACACTTTACTGAATTTCTGTATGAGTTTTAGCAGTTTTGGGATGGACTCTTTTGGGTTTTCCACATAAAGTATCATATCATCCACAGAGAGTGAGAGTTTGACTTCTTGTTTGCTGATCAGATGCCTTTTATTTCTTTTTGTTGTCTGATTGCTGAGGCTAGGACTTTTAGTCCTATGTTTAATAGCAGTGGTGATCGTGGACATCCCTGCCATGTTCCTGACCTTAGGGGAAAAGTTCTGTTTTTCCCTACTGAGAATGATATTTGCTATGGGTTTTTCATAGATGGTTTCCATGATATTGAGGTGTGGACCCTCTATCCCTATACTGTGAAGAGTGTTGATTAAGAAAGGATCCTGTACTTTGAGAAACGCTTTTTCTGCATCTATTGAGAGTATCCTATGGTTCTTGTTCTTTTTTTATTAATGTATTGTATCACATTGATTGGTTAGTGCATGTTGAATCAACCTTGCAGCCCAGGAATAAATCCTACTTGATCATGGTGAATAATCCTTCCAATGTACTGTTGGATCCTGTTGGCTAGTATTTTGGTGAGAATTTTTGCATCCATATTCATCAGGGATATTGGCCTATACTTCTCCTTTTTGAGGGGTCGTTGGTTTTGGGATCAAGGAAATGCTGGCCTTATAAAATGAGTTTGGAAGTTTTCCTTCCATTTCTATTTTTTGGAAGAGATTCAGAAGAACAGGTATTAATTCTTCTTTAAATGTTTGGTAGAATTCCCCTGGGAAGCCATCTGGCCCTGGGCTCTTGTTTGTTGGGAGATTTTTTATTACGTCTTCAATTTCTTTGCTGTTTATGGATCTGTTCATGTTTTCTATTTCTTCCTGGTTCCATTTTGTTAGTCTCTAGGAATGCATCCATTTCTTCCAGATTGTCTAATTTGTTGGCATATAGTTCCTCATAATATGTTCTTATAATTGTTTGTATTTCTTTGGTGTTCATTGTGATCTCTCCTCTTTCATTCATGATTTTATTTATTTGTGTCCTTGCTCTTTTCTTTTTGATAAGTCTGGCCAGGGGTTTATCAATTTTATTAATTCTTTCAAAGAACCATCTCCTAGTTCCTGTTCTACTGTTCTTTTGGTTTCTATTTCATTGATTTCTGCTCTGATCTTTATTATTTCTCTTCTCCTGCTGGGTTTAGGCTTTATTTGATCTTCTTTCTCCAGCTCCTTTAGGTGTAGGGTTAGGTTTTGTACTTGAGACCTTTCTTGTTTCTTGAGAAAGGCTTGTATTGCTATATACTTCCCTCTTAGGACCACCTTTGCTGCATCCCAAAGGTTTTGAAGAGTTGTGTTTTCATTTTTATTTGTTTCATTTGGGATTTTAAAATTCCCTGAATTTTTAAAATTCTTCTTTAATTTCCTGGTTGACCCCTTCATTATTTAGTGGGATGCTCTTTAGTCTCCAAATATTTGAGTACTTTCCAACTTTCCTCTTATGATTGAGTTCAAGTTTCAAAGCACTGTGATCCAAAAATATGCAGGAAATGATCCCAACTTTTGGTACCGGTTGAGACCTGATTTGTGACCCAGGATGTGATCTATTCTGGAGAATGTTCCATACGCACTAGAGAAGAATGTATATTCTGTTGCTTTGGGATGGAATGTTCTGAATATATCTGTGAAGTCCATTGGTTCAGTGTGTCATTTAAAGCCCTTATTTCCTTGCTGATCTTTTGCTTAGATGATCTGTCCATTCCAGTGAGGGGGGTGTTAAAGTTCCCTACTATTATTGTATTATTGTCAATGTGTTTCTTTGATTTCGTTATTAATTGGTTTATTCGATTAGCTGCTCTCATGTTAGGGGCATAAATATTTATAATTGTTAGATCTTCTTGTTGGATAGACCCTTTAAGTATGATATAGTGTCCTTCCTCATCTCTTATTATAGTCTTTGATTTAAAATCTAATTTATCTGATATAAGGATTGCCACCCCAGCTTTCTTTTGATGTCCATTAGCATGATAAATGGTTTTCCACCGCCTCACTTTAAATCTGGAAGTGTCTTTGGGTCTAAAATAGGAATCTTGCAGAGAGCATATCAATGTGTCTTATTTTTTTATCCAGTCTGATACCCCATGTCTTTTGATTGGGGCATTTACCCCATTTACATTCAGGGTAACTATCAATAGATATGAATTTAGTGCCATTGTATTGCCTTTAAGGTGACTGTTACAGTATATGTCTCTGTTCCTTCCTGGTCCATGATACTTTTAGGCTCTCTCTTTGCTTAGAGGACCCCTTTCAACATTTCCTGTAGGGCTGGTTTGGTGTTTGCAAATTCTTTTAGTTTTTGTCCTGGAAGCTTTTTATCTCTCCTTCTATTTTCAATGACAGCCTACCTGGATATAGTATTCTTGGCTGCACATTTTTCTCTTTTAGTACCCTGAATATATCATGCCAGTCCTTTCTGGCCTGCCAGGTCTCTGTGGATAGGTCTGCTGCCAATCTAATGTTTCTCCCATTGTAGGTTACAGACCTCTTGTCCCAAGCTGCTTTGAAGATTTTCTCTTTGTCTCTGAGATTTGTAAGTTTTATTACTTAGATGACAGAGTGTTGACCTATTTTTATTGATTGTGCGGGGGGGAGGTTTTTCTGTGCCTCCTGTATTTTGGTGCCTGTTTCCTTCTTCAAATTAGGGAAGTTCTCTGCTATAATTTGCCCCAATATACCTTCTGCCCCTTTCTCTCTTCTTCTTCTGGGATCCCAATTATTCTAATTATTATTCTAATAATTCTAATTGCTTCATCTTATGGTATCACTTATCTTTTGAATTCTCCCCTCGTGATCCAGTAGTTGTTTATCTCTCTTTTTTCAACTTATTTGTTTTCCATCGTTTGGTCTTCTATATCACTAATTCTCCCTTCTGCCTCATTTATCCTACCATTTGGAGCCTCTATTTTTTATTCCACCTCATTAATAGTCTTTTTTATTCAACTTGGTTAGATTTTATTTCCCCAGAAAGAGATTCTCTAGTATCTTCTCTGCTTTTTTCAAGCCCAGCTAGTATCTTTATAATCGTCATTCTGAACCCTGGTTCCAACATCTTACTAATGTCCATGAACCCTGGTTCCAACATCTTACTAATGTCCATATTGATTAGGTCCCTGGCAGTCTGTACCCCCTCTTATTCTTTTTTTTTTTTTTTTGAGGTGAGTTTTTCCGTTTTATCATTTTGTCCAGAGAAGAATAGATGAATGAGAGAACAAAATGCTAAAAGGATAACAACGACCCAGAAAAATATACACTAAACAAATCAGATGAGACCCAAAATGGGGGATAAGGAGGAAAAAAAAGGAATATGATGAGGTTGGTGAATAGAACATTTTGGGTGTATGTTGGTCTGTTAGAAGAAACTGCCTCCCAAATTTTTAAAGAAAGGAAAACATATTTATACATACAAAAATAAGGATAAATACAATGAAGTGATGGAATATGACTTTAAAAATGAAAATTAAAAAAGATTTTTGGGCGCCTGGGTGGCTCAGTGGGTTAAACCCTCTGCCTTCAGCTCAGGTCATGATCTCAGGGTCCTGGGATCGAGGCCTGCATCAGGCTCCCTGCTTGGCAGGGAGCCTGCTTCCTCCTCTCTCTGCCTGCCTCTCTGCCTACTTGTAATCTCTCTCTGCCAAATAAATAAATTTTAAAAAATCTTTAAATAAAAGATTTTTAAAAAGGAATTGATAAGAAGTTGGTTGAAAATGGAACGAAGAAAATTTTAAAAAAAGAAATAGAAAAAGAAAAAATAAAGAAAATTTTAAAAATTAACTTTGAAAGACTAAACAATCATGGGGGAAAAGCCATGAATTCTATGTGTCGTACTCCCCTAGTTCTGGAGTTTTCAGTTCTCATTGATGGTAAACTTGGTTTTATTGGATGCTCTTGCTGATCTTCTGGGGGAGGGGCTTTTTGCTGTGATTCTCAGATGTCTTTGTGCCCAAGGCAGAATTCCACTGCCCTTGCCGAGGGCCAGGCTAAGTAATCCATTCGGGTTCACTCTCAGGAGCTTTTGTTCCCTGAAAGCTTTCATACAGCTTTGGAGGATAAGAATGAGAATGGCAGCCTCCCAATCTCCAGCCCCAGAGGAGCCAAGACCTCGGGGGGGGGGGGGGGG
>LNAC01000225.1:2089997-2123203 GCA_002007465.1 Ailurus styani
GGCGGGGGGGGGGGGGGGGGGGGCTCTTCATTGAGACCTCAGAGAAAAGCAGTCAATCGCTCCCATCTCCCAGGTCTCCAGCCACACTCCGTGCTCACCTGGCCTGTGACCAAGCATTTCTATCTCTGGCACTTGGCCCCATTTGGAGTCTCCAAACCCAGCAGATTCCTGCAGCGTGCTCCTGTGCTGCTCCTCAAGTGGAGGGAGGGGGTCTCCCTGGATCTGCCACTCGTGGGGTCTCGAAGGGTAGTGGCCCAACTGTGCCTCAGATCCCAGTTTAAGGTAACCTGAACTGAGATTCCCCCTCCGCAGCTCTGTCTCTGCAGCTGGCTCCCTGCTCTGATACCTGGGAGTTCTACTGCACTCAGGCACCCATGATCTCTTTGTGACCCCAAGTTCTGAGACCACACTGTCCCAGTGAGGGTTCCACCCCCCACTTAGCCACTGGAGCAACATCTCTTCACAGAGCAGACTTCTGAAAGTTCTGATTTTGTGCTATGCTGCTCTATCACTTGCCAGAAGCCAGCTGACAGAGGCTTCCCCCTCACCCCCCGACATATGTTTTTGAACTCACTTCTCTGCACATCTTACCTTCCAGAAAGTGGTCACTTGTCCCTTTGTAGAATTGCTGCTATTCTTTTCTTCAATCTCCTATGGAGTTTGTAGGTGTTCAGAATGGTCTGACAACTCTCTAGCTGAATTCCTTGGACCAGAAAAAACTTAGGTCTCCCATTCTTCTGTCATCTTGCTCCTCCTACCATAAATAAATATCTTTTTAAAAAAAGAAAATCATAAGAAGGAGAAAATACATGTATAGCACTGAACCATATTTATTATTAAATATCTGCGTGTAAGTGAACCTGTGCAGATCAAACCTGTGCTGTTCAGGGGTCGACGTAATTGTGTGAAAGCACTCTACAAATATAGTAAGTGCAGTGTAACTAGCAGAATACTAATACATATTTTGGTCTCTAAAATGGAGCTGTCATTAATGAGCTCCACAAAAAACCAGAATGTGGTGGTGCCCCTCTTAGGGGGCTCTTACTTTACTTCTTACCAAGATTAAAAATGACTGATATGGATATCCCCTTGGTTCCTCAGATTGCCTTAAAAACAGGAAATTGGTTCTTGCAAATCAATACTTACTCTAGCTCTAACTCTAACTTTAACAGCTATTTCATCTGTCTTAAATAGAACTAGCTATATCACTGAAATCTGAGTATATTCCGTGGGACTGACAGGTTTTTTTTCCTAAAGCTATAACTGAGCATGTTGGATAAAGGTTAATTGCTAACTGTGGAGTGCTAATGATACTATATTGATGAAATTATAGGATCACTGATAAAGAAAAGGCTCCTAAAGCACTGGAAGCCAGAGGGAAACTCTAAATAATAGTTATTGATTTGTTTCTCTGAAAACCACTAAGTAGCACAAACTACTCAGAAGAATAAAAATTATCCACAGAGTTTCCATTCTTTTAGAATGCATTTCTTTGCTTCCAATTTTCTACCTGCCAATAGCCAATTATAATTTTAATAATTATGTGTCTCAATATAGGGAGTTTATACCTTGGAGAAAGAAATACTACCAATTATTTTATTCCCTTTTATTGAGTTTCATCTTTTTTGTTGAGTGTGTGCTATAAAGCATAATAATTAGGCAGTCACTCCTAAACCTCGTGGCTTTCAAATGAGGTACCAAGAGACTGGTGGATTGAAAGTACTTAAAAACAGTTAACGTCAGAAAATGCCCCATGACCTTTAATTCCCAAGTTAGGCTTCACTCTTGCCTGAATCTGGCCCTAGAATTTATCGCCATGGTTTGTCCCACCTGCCAGTGGATTAACCCCCACTCATCCTCAGCTGGTGCTGCCCTCCAAAGTCAATTTCATTGTCGTTAGGTTATATTGACTGAATTCCCAAACCAGCCTCTCTTGGACTTTATGTGCATGTGTCATTTCATTGTCTACCCTAGGAGCTTGGTACTATCTCATTTTGAGAGCTGAGAAGACTGGAAATCAGAGATGTTAGTAAGCTCCCTTAAGTTCATAGAGTTGGTAGTGTCAGAGCTTGGAAGTGGACTTCATCCACATAGGCTATGAGAAATGGTATGAGAAATTCCTCCTTCCTACCTGTCCATCTCCTTCCCCAGGAATCCCAGAGTTCTCAGACCAAGACAACCATTTTCCTATGAAACTTGTTTCATCCAACAGAGAGATCCCTACCAAGTTGTCTGTATGCTTTTAGTACATATTTTAATCTACCCAATTATTTCAGTGTTTGGTATAAACTTATGTCATATATTATCCAATATTGTTCCCTTACACTTAGAAATATGCTAAAGGATAGTGGAGGAAAGAGCAATGATTTATAGGATCAAAAAAGAAAAAAAAAGTTCTGATTTAAGGGAATCAAAGCATTTGTCACAAAGGTGGTGAGGTTTAAACTTCAGATATATCTATCCAAAGGGCCCAAATCTATTTTTTAGTCTAACTCCCAAGCTCCAGAACTGGAAGATAACAGCAATTATCATTGTGCTAATAAGAGTTTGGAAAAAAAAACCAAAATGATCTGAATATTCCAAACAAACCAACAAAAAAAGTCTATGACAGATTAATTAAAAAGGTCATTGTACAAAGGAGCCAAGTTTCATCTATTCATTTCAGATCTGAGACTCCAGTGCTCTAGAACAGGGATGTGGTCTGTGGCAATGAGTGGATCAGAAAGAACAGAAAACAAAGGGTAGAGTTTCAAGGAGAAGGCCTTTCATAACGTGGAACTTGGCCATAATGAAATCAGAGGATAGGTCACTAAGTCTACACACACATTGGTCACAACAGACACTATGCGATGCATTTTTCAGTGAATGAAGGGTTTCTAAGGGTTTTCCCAGCTCTTCTTAGTTCGCTATGGCACTCGTGAGCAAAAAACAGTTGCTCCAGTGATGAAAACACAAAATCCCCACGCTAGGTGGGGCCTTATGTTTAATCAACTTTAATGCCATTCTTGTATGTGATGAAGGCCCAGTGAAGTTACGTGACAGTGCAAGATGTCATAGCCACTTTGTAGTTGGGCCACCACTGCAACTTCTCCTTTGGGTCTGAATTCCCCGCCCTTTCCCTGCTCTGCCTTGTTCTCCAATCACGTGAAGTCCTCTTATAGTTCAGGATGGGCAGCTGAAAAGGAGTCATCGATTTCTCCCACAAGGAGTCATCCAAGCAGAGTAGGAGATCCTAGAAGAACAGAACTCTGTTTGCACTGTGGGTCCATTTTATTCACTTTTATATTGCTACTTTATAATCAGTGCTTCACCCAAAAACACACATCCCTCAAAAGGATCTCTGTCTGTAGACTGAGAAACCTTTCTAGTAAGTTTTCATAGAAACCATTTCTGGAAAAAAAAAAAAAAAAGACTTCATTTTGCCCGTGGGGCTGCATGTGTCTTTGTACTTCTTACTGGACTGTCTGGCCCTTTTCTGGGTCTCAGGTACCAGTTACTGTCATCCTCAGCTTGCTCCTACTCTTACCACATCTCAGATCCTTCAGAAGGAAATAACAAGTGGATGTAATCAAAAGAGATTTGAGACTCCTTTTTCCTGCTCAGCAATGCAGAAGTTTGTGTGAGTGCCCCCATTCACTTTATCTTATTTTGCTAAACTTATAGGCTGAACTTTCATTGAATTTTGTATTGTTCCCCTGTTAAAGAAACCTCTTAGTAGCTAAGACTTTATTGGTTCCCAAGGCTGCAGACAGGCCTAGCTGAGCATATCTGGGTGCGCTGGGTTACCCACGTGCTTCCTCTAAGACATTTCTTAGAGCATGGCCTCTCAGAACAGCTGAGGAACTGGTTAGAAGAGCCAATTCCAGGTCAACCAATTCAAACTTTGCCTTTTTTCCAAGTTCCTCAAGTGATCCTATTGCAGCCTGATGTTTGAGACCCTCTGCTCCAAAGATAGCACATGCAGAATTGGACCAGCTCTGTGGGTAAGCCTGTGCTCTGAAGCCTGAAACCTCACTTCTAAATCTGTGGTCAGCATCCAGGGGCAGCTTGTTAGAAATGCAGAATCTCCAGCCTCACCCCAAACCTACTGAATTAGAATCTGCATTTTAACAAGATCCCCAGATGATTCTCTGCTAACAGAGAAACACCACGGGAAGAGGTTTTTGCCTGAAAAGTTAGGTAATGAAGATCAAATTCATTTCTCTTGCTTGAATCACTTGGATAATTGCCACTATCTTCCCTCGCCTTTTATAAGCTAGTTATAGCTTTAGGCAAAAGCTCTCTTTGATTAGAGGATTTCAAGAGATGCCAGGTTCCCTAGGGCTGCCAGAGGAACTTCTGTTTCTAGGCAAATTCTCAGGGCGCCCTGACAAAAGAAGACAGCCTCGGGCCCTTGCAGACAGCCACTGCGGGGAACGTGAGTTTGCCTGTGGAAAGGCCAAGCACTAAGTCCTTCCCTGAAATCCTGGAATGTGGTTGAAGGTTGACGAGGTAAAGCTCTCCTCTGTTTATTTGCCTGAGCATTTCACTGAAAATCATCAGTAGATTCTGATTATTAATCCCAATTAAAAGAGTCATGACTACTCACGAAGCCAGAAGCAAATCTAAAAACGTGCAAATTGGAGCCCATGTCGAAGCTCTGAATATCAGAAACTGAGCTATTAAAATGCCACTATTCAGCTCCACACTGTACAGAGGCATCAGGCGACACCAACACGGTCCTATCACAGCGCGGAGACCTCGTGCAACGCCGGCCGTCTGCTTGTGGGCTCTCGGGAGGAAAGGCAACTAGTGACAGTTTGCCTGAATGCGACTTCCCTTGGAGGCAGCACGCTGGGGCTGTGGCATGGGCTGTCTGCCGATGCACAGAACCGCTTTCAGACAAGATCGAGGCTCAAGACCCTGTACTTCTCTCCCCCAATTCTCCCCATTTATGTTCACACCCTTGACTATGGCCAAATGCATAAAGTTCCGGTCGTGTAGTGATTAGACCTAGTCTATTCCTAATTAAAGTATAATAAAAAGAGACACACCAAACCCGAAAAAAAAAGAGTCATGACTAGACCTGAGATCAATCTAGATCCCCGGTAGCTTGTACTGGCTTGATGCTTGTCCTGATTTCTCCAGTGAAATCAGTCATTCACCAACTTGGCCAACTTTGTCTCCTTTTGACTGTACCAATTTTCTATGGTATGGTGGAAATAACCGGTCTTTGGGTCAGATATCCTGTCTTATTTATTGGTTTTGTTGAGGGGGCTTAAGTAAATAATATAACCTCTCTGGGTCTTTTGTTTCTTTACTTATAAAATGGGGGTGATAATACCTAACAAACTAGTCAATATTAGTGAGGACTGATGGATTGATTGATGACTGATCAATTTTAAGGAGAAAGGGAAAATCTTTTTGACTTACAGTTTAAAGCTGTAAGGTGTTTCATAAATGTGATTTTTTAACACCAAGTTGAGGAGCTTCGAGTCCTAGCTTGCAGGTTTCTATTTTTCAAATACTTCTGGACTGTCTGCTTTTCCCCTTCCCGGGACCCACTAATATCAAATGTGGACCGAACACTAGCATCTGTGGGCGCCTCCAGACATCACTCTTGCCGTCCATAATCGTGCATCTTCCAGGCAGACTTGTGGAACATAACACTGCTTGTGCCCACATCGCCACTGACAGTGTGTTTTGCACATGAGATCCTCTGGGATGCTAAATCAGATATTTCCCTGAAGTCTAGACACATTCCAGGGAGACTACTGGATTCATGAAATTATGCATGGGTCTGCCGTTGAGTCACCCAAGGTTCTGAAGATAAAAGCTTGCTTTTCCACCCCCTTAGGTGGCATAGATGAACAAATCAGAGAAATGCTTGCCACTGGCACAGGCTTCACATTTTGCACTGGATTGCAATAGCCAGGATCTCATTTTGACTTTCATTAAAAACGACGACGACAATGACAACCA
The DNA here is from genome assembly GCA_002007465.1 of Ailurus styani. NCBI lineage: Eukaryota > Metazoa > Chordata > Mammalia > Carnivora > Ailuridae > Ailurus > Ailurus styani. The sequence goes on from LNAC01000225.1 coordinate 2,095,959, forward strand.
ATAAAATAAAAGCATGTTTTCAAAAAACAAACAAACAAAAACATGAGATCTACAGGGTAGGGATGTTTGAATCCATTATGTAAACCTAGAAATGAGTTGCCCCAAAGTCACCAGCTAATAAATGACAGATGAAGGTCAAGAATGAGAGCCAGGGGACTTGCAGAACAAAAAATAGAGTGGAAATAGAGACCCCTACCCTCAGTATCAGCTCTTTTCAAAGGTTTTCTCTCCCCCTTTCCTCCTCCTCCCTCTCTTCCTCCCTCTCTCTCACCCTTCCCTCCCTCCTGCTTCCTTCCTCCTTCCCTCTCTCTTCTCCTCCCTCCCTCTCTCCCCCACCCTGCTGCCAGAATGCTATTTTCATCTTTGTGCGTACCACACAAATTCTCTCTTCATGGATCTTTACCGGTATCTGAACTCCTGGAGGGAAGGTAGCCTAGCTTTATATTCAGAGCTCCAGAATCTTACAATATCTGGCACTTAGTTTCATGCAACACATGTTTGTTGGATAACTATTAAGAGTCCGTGTATATGCACTGAAAAGAAAACAAAGACATTATTCATTATGTTCTTCATTGTGCTCTCACACGGGAATCCACTGTAAAGTTAGACCTGCAGCTTTAACATCAAATACCACCCCAAGGCATTAGGAAGGGCATGATATGACAGATCATAGAGGCTGAGTACAGAAGAACCCAGACTGCCCGGACTTGAACCCTGGGGAACCAACTGTGTGTCCCTGAATAAGATACCTTGCCTCTCTGTGCCTGAGTTTCCTAATGTATAAAATGAGAAGAAATGATGTTATTTACTTCTTGAGATTGGGAGGATTAAATGATTTCATATTCATAGAGCAATTAAGCACACTACTAAGTATTAATATCACTAGAGCCACCTTTTCTCATTTCATTTTGGTATTAGGGCCAACAATTTCCAAACTCGTCCATTTTTCATATTAATATTATATGTAAGATAATACCAAATTGTATCTCTGTTCTTTTCCACTGTCACCAAATGTTGGCAAATCATCAAATAATTTTGTCTATCTATCCATGCACCATACAAATGTTTATTTAGCACCTACTATTTGCCTGGTACTATTCTGGGCTCTAGAATTACACTTTCCCACACAGTGTGTGGCTATATCAATTTGCATTTTTTTCTTTTTAAAGATTTATTTATTTATTTGAGAGAGAGTACAAGAGTGGGGAGAGGGGCACAGGGAGAGGGAGAAGGAGAGGGAGAAGTGGAGTCCCTGCTGAGTGTGGAGCCTGAGGCCCAGGGATCCCAGGACTCAGAGATCATGACCTGACCTGAATCATACCTCAACTGACTGAGACACCCAAGCACCCCTGAATTTACATTTTAAGTTAATTACAATTAAATAAAAATTAAAAATTCAGTTCTTCAGTTGCACTGGCCACACTTCAGGTAATAATCACTACATGTGGCTAGTGGCTACATTATTGGACGGTAAAAATACAGAAAATTTCCTTCAGAGCAGAAAGTTCTGTTACATAGAACTGTACTACAGAAACAGAAGTAGAAGCTGATATTCTACTAAGGAAGATAGATAATAAATAAATACATAATAATTATGAATTAATAGTTTTCTATGAAGAAACATGATATTCAGTTACTGAAACATTATTACAAAAATTAATTTTGATATAGAAATCCTCAATGAACTGCTATCTAGGGCACCTGGGTGGCTCAGTGGGTTAAAGCCTCTGCTTTCGGCTCAGGTCATGATCTCAGGGTCCTGGGATCGAGGCCCGCATCGGGCTCCCTGCTTGGCAGGGAACCTGCTTCCCCCTCTCTCTCTGCCTGCCTCTCTGCCCCTTGTGATCTCTCTCCCTCTGTGAAATAAATAAATAAAATCTTTAAAAAAAAAAAAAGAACTGCTATCTAATTCTATTAAAATTAGAACTGGTTTGTCAATTGTAAAAGTAAAATATGTTTATTGTCGAAAAATTGGAAAACGCAGAAAATTGTAAAGAGGAATATAAAAATATACATGATAGTATTTTACAAAAGATTCATATACATATACATCCTGACTTTTTAATTTCCTATTTGTAGATCAAACATTTTGCCATATCAGTCTTTGAAATGCTTTTTTCAGGGTCTACGTAATGGTCTAACTTGTGAATGTACTGTTATTTACTTTATCACTGCCTCATTGAGATTCAGGTTATTTCACATTTTTTATTTCTAATGTCTAATAAACCACTACATATATAATTCTTTGCCTTTTTTATTATTTCCTTGTGACAAATACTTAGAGTAACATTTCTAGAACAAAGTTATTAAACATTTTTTTTAATTTTATTTTTAAGATATTTTTATTTCACTAAGCTCCACAGCCAATATGGGGCTTGAACTCACTACCCTGAGATCAAGAGTCACACATTCTCCTGACTGAGCCAGTCAGGTGCCCCTTTCCACTCATACTGAGAAAAGACTTTTCAATTTTAGCGTATGTGCTGCCAAATCGAGCACGACAAAAGACTTTTCAAAAATTTGAACTAATTTGTGCATTTATTTGTTCATCCTTGGCAGCAGTGTATATTTCATTCCCCCTAACAATGAAAAATATTTTATTTAAATTTGTATTTCTTTGATTAATAGTGAGAATGAACATCACTTTCCATATTTATTAACCATTTATATATTTTTTCTGAATTATCTGTTTAGTTTTATACCAACTTTGCAGCTGCAAAATTATATGAGCTCTTTGTATCTTAAGGATAGTAACCATTCGTCTTTCCTATTTCCCCCAATTTCCCCCAATTTGTGGAATATCATAATTGTTTTTCTATCTTTTTTTAAACATGCAAAAGTTCTGAAACTCTCATGTGACAAATTTCTCTCATTTTTTTAAGCTTTGAAAAGCCCTGTGTTTAGAAGAATGCCCTGACATACAATGATTCCATACTCCGTGAATATTTGATAAATGAAAGGGTGAGTTAATGAAATATTTGACTAATACTGACAGGCAACAGCCTCATTCTTTTTCCTACAGATGCAGGTCATTCCTTCCAATCATTTGAATACACATTGAGACTAGAAGAAAAATTTGGCATTAGTACTGATTTTCTGATGGAAGGACCTAGCAGGACCTAGGGAAGGACCACCGCGTATTGGGTCCTGAACGAAGCCTCTAACAGAGCCCATGATCCTGCCTTTTGTGCACATCCACTGATGGTCACTCTGCATGTTCTCCATCCCACAGAATCAATGCCTTTTGGTAGAATGGTGACTTTACCAATTATTTAAGAAGTGTTTAGAAGAGGACAGAAGAGGCCAGGTAGACACTTCCACCTCTTCTCAGTGCCTACCTGGCCTCTTCTGTCCTCTTCTATTATTTATAATTTTGAGCATTCATGCATTGTAAAAAAGGATGATTGAAGGTCTGTGGCATGAGGCATAGGAATTAAAAAAAAAATTCCTGTTTCTCAATATTTAATCATGAAGTCATAGTGACACAAACTATATTCGGGAAGAAAAGGCATAAGTCTGTGTATATGTGGGCAAATAAACTTGTCTCCATTGAATGCTTGTAGACATGACCATGTTCATTCATTATACCTGCTGCTCTCCAATGGTAGCACATACCTGTGCACAAGGAACCACATGCCATTCTCCAGATGTGCTCTTCCCTCCCATTTTCCTCTTTTGGGCACAATTCCACAATCCTGAAATGTCCTAGTCAGCTTTGAGCTTTGCCTGACAAACATTTGTGCTTCAAGGGTCAGTGCCAATATTACCTCCTCTATCAAGTTGTCTTGATTTATTTATGTTGAATTAGACCCTCATATCTCCTCATTACCACAGCACTGTGCAAATTTATAATTTTCAAGACGTTGTTTTCAATAACTTACTTGTTTACTTTTTAACTTTGATATAATTATACATTCACAGGAACTTGAATGGTAGTGCAGAGGATTCCCTTGTAACCTTCATCCAGTTTCCCCCAATGGTTACATCTTACATAACTGTAGTATAGTATCAACACGGGAAATTGACATTGGCACAATGTCTTTGCTATTTTATCACATCTGTAGACTCATGAAACCACCACCTAGTCACGTTACACAACTATTCTCTCACCACAATGACCTCCTTCATGCTACCCATGTGTGGCCACGCCCATCCACCCCCACCATCCCAAAGCCATGGCAACCACTAATTTCTTGTTTATCACTGTAAATTTTCATTTTGAAAATGTTACATAAATGTTATTATACAGTATGTGACCTTTCGAAATAAGCTCCCCCTCCCCCACTCAGCATAATGTCTTTGAAATATCATGGATATACTAAGGATTATGTCTGCCATTTTGCTTTTTAATTTTCTGTATATCTGGTTTGCTAGTTCATTTCAGTTTTCATTTATTTTTTCCTGCATTCATAAATGTTACCTGAACATTTTTTGAGTTCCATTTTGATGGATTTGCTTTTAAATATATCCCTTCGTATTGTCTTTTTTGTGATTGCTCTAAGTATTATATTTACATCAATCAACATTTTGTCATCAAATAGTGTAGAAATCTTACCTCTTTTTACAACTCTTAGCCTCTCCCAGTTATAACTGTCTAAAACATTTCCTCTATTGAGAACCACATCACAAAGTGTTATAAATTTTGCTTCAATCATGAAATATAATCGAGAGAACTAAAGAGCAGAGAAGCATGCTGTATTTACCCACAGTTTTACTCTTTCTGTCATGCTTTCTTCCTTCCAAGTTTTCTTCTTTTTCATTTCCTTTCTGTTTCTAGAACTTCATTAAGCCATTATTTCAGGGCAGATCTGCTGGCAACAAATTCTTTTAGTTTTCCTTCTCCTGAGAATGTCTTGATTTCCCCTTTATTCCTCAAGGTTATTTTCACTGGCTGCAGAACTCTGGGCTGAGAGTTCTCTTGAAAAATTTTGTGCCACTTTCTTCTGGCCTCTGTTTCTGATAAGAAATCTTCTGTCATTTGAATTATTTTTTTCCTAGAGCAAAAGTGTCACTTTTCTCTGATTGATTTCAAGCGTCTTTAGTTTCAGAAGTTCAATTATGATATGTCTTGGCATGAATTTCTTTGGGTTCATCCTGTATGGGTTTTCTCAGCTTCTTGAATCTGTAGGTTTATATATTTCACCAAATTTGGAAGATTTTCAGACATTCTTTATTTTTTCAAGCCTATATTCTTTCTCCTCTTTCTGGGACATGAATACAAAATATTTTGTTAGATTTCCACAGGTAGCTCAAGCTACGTTTTTTCTTTCCCCAGTCTATATTATCTCTGTCATTCAGACAGGATAACTTTTATATTTCTATATTCAAATTTGCTGAAGCATTCCTCTATCCTCTCCATTTTGCTTTGGATCCCATCAATTAATTTTTTAATTTAAGTTATTACATTTCCATTTGGTTATTTTTTTATATATTCATCTTCTTTGCTGAGATTGTTTTTCCCAAGTGTCTTCATAAATGCTCATTAAAGCATTTTTATCATGGTTGCTTTAGAATCCATGTCATATAATTTTAGTGTCTGTGTCATCTCGGTGTTAGCATCTGTCAATTGTCTTTTCTCATTCAAGTTGAGCTTTTCGTGGTTCTTTGTAAGATGATTGTTTTATATTTGAATCTTAGACATTTGAGGAATTATGTTGGAATGCAATGGTTCTTATTTAAATCTTGTGTTTTAGCAAGCTTCCTCTGAAACCACACAGCAAGAGACTGTTGATGGTACCCCATTAGTGCCCAGTGGGGGTTGAAGTCCAGGTCCTCTACTTGTCTCCACTGACATCATAGCTGGGGAGAGACAACCTGTTATACTGTGTGGGAGTGAAAATTCAGGCTCTTCACAAGCATCTTCCCATCCAAGTACTAACCAGGCCCGACCCTGCTTAGCTTCCGAGATCAGACGAGATCGGGTGCGTTCAGGGTGGTATGGCCGTAGACTCTTCACAAGCATCTTATCAGAGGGATAGGAGTGCCTGGTTACTACTCCCCACCATGACAGGCAGAGTCCCTGTTACTGCTTATAGTAGTAAAAGTCCAGACTCCCCATTTGGCCATCTCTGATACAATCCTAGTGGGGGCAAGGGGTCTTTGCAACAAATAGCAATAGTGGGAGTCTATGTTCTACATTCAGCCTTGGCTCGTGGGTGTAGGATGATGTTTGACTCAAGTAGAGTTGTCTACAAATTTTCTGTCTTACTAGAATGCATCTTTGCTGGGCTTTTGGCTAGAGAGACGAGGATTTTCCTACTGCTTTTATTTTTCTGTGCTCATTGGCATTTCTGGTCTCTCCAGCACCCAGTCCAGGAGGCATGAGCCAAAAAGAAAACACAGGGAACTTACCGCTATATTGTTCCTTGGATCCTGAGGTCCTTAGCCAATCTGCCTTTTTCTCTTCACCTTTTAGAATCTTCTTATTTTTGTTTATATATAATGTTCAGGGATTTTCTTCTATCTATCCAGAGTGAAAAATCTTAATTTCTTACTTTAACAATTCTAATCTCATCTAGATTTTGGATTCTTTGATAACAAAAACCATATCTAAGACAGAAACATGCACACTCAGGTGATCATAGAGGATCCAGTAGGTGAACTCTTTCAGTACTGCCTCAAAGAAAAGATGACATGCTGCATCGATATATGTTATCATGGAGAAAACAAGGTTGATGATGATTTAACAAATGATTAAGAACACTATTGATTGAGCCATACTATTTCTAAACACCCTGCTCCAGTGTTTTACATCCATTATCTCATCAATCCTCATACAATATTATTCTATATTTATCATTAAAATCCCTTCTCTGTGAGGAAATGACTTGGTTGAGGTCATTGATGTTAGTGGCAGAGTAAAAATTTGCATTCCGCCAGCCTGCCTCAGAGCCTGCACCTTTAGACAAAAAGGCTGATCCTTAAACTATAAAAATATCAAAGGCCAATCATACGCATCGTGAAAGGCCATCATGAAAGAAGCTAGGGATACAAAAAATAACAAGATGCTCTTTTCTTCAAGAAGTCCACCATAAAATCAAAAAGAGGGAATTTCAGGGTGCCTGGGTGGCTCAGTGAGTTAAGTAACTGCTTTCAGCTCAGGTCATGATCTCAGGCAGATGCTTAACTGACTGAGTCACCCAGGCGCCCTAAAAATTTTAAATGTATACCAAAGTGGAGAAAATAATGCAATGAATCTTCATGTCATTATCACCAAGTTGCAACAACTAAGTCAATCTCATTTCCTTTGTCCCTCCACCTGGTTCCCACCTCCAAACACACACATTATTTTGAAGCAAATCCCAGGCCTCCTATTAATCCCTCTGCGAGAATTCTCGTATCTATCTCTAAAAGATAGGAACTCTGTTTTTGTAAAAATCATAAGCGTAATACCATCATTACAAGATTAAAAACCTAAGCTTTCATTAATATTCTTAAAAATCCAGTTAATATTCACATTTATATAATTGTCTTGACTCAGAATTTCAGTAAGATCCATATGTTTCAAATAATTGAAATATCTAAGTCTCTTTAGTCTATTAATTATCCCTCCATCTCTCTCTTTCCTTACAATGTTTTGTTGAAAAAACAAAATAATCAGCCAGTTGCATCTATACTATACATCCGTAGTATCCTTTAAAACAGTCTTCTTTCTGTGTTCTTTGTAAACTGATAGTTAGATCTAGAGAATTAATTAGAATCAAATAAGATGTTCTTAAAACGCACTTTACAATCCAACATATATTCTGTAAGGTAAGGCAGGAAAAATGCTTGGTTCTATCCATTTATTACTAGTTTCAGAGTTATAAATTGGATACCACAGAGCAAAGGTGGTCAATGGGGCCAGGGGGCTTTATTTTTATTTATTTATTTATTTATTTTTTAGTATCACATGAACTCACTTAATTTAATGTGTTTTAATTCATTGTGATTGTTATCTTTGTTGATGATCAAACGGTCCCATTTTTGGGCAGTGGAAACCTATCCAAGTTGGCTTCTATGTCACTTTGACATGATATATATAGTCTTTGATAATTTTTTTGCTTTCTGTTATGGCAAGATATTCCAGATTCATATTATATATTTCCAACCTCAGACCTGAGATCTGAATTTTCCCACAGAGTTTGGGAATTTTTTTAGTGGGAAACGATATTTAGAAATCACTATCTGAACACAAGGGGTTCACTGATACTAGTTTGTCATTATTTCCAGGCCTTTTCAATGCAACAGATAGGAAATATGTAATTTTTTAAAGTGCATCATGAGGGCACCTGGGTGGCTCAGCGGGTTAAAGCCTCTGCCTTCAGCTCAGGTCATGATCTCAGGGTCCTGGGATCGAGGCCCACATCGGGCTCTCTGCTCGGCGGAGAGCCTGCTTTCTCCTCTCTCTCTGCTTGCCTCTCTGCCTACTTGTGATCTCTCTCTCTGTCAAATAAATAAATAAATAAAATTAAAAAAAAAATAAAGTGCATCATGATTCCATACTTTCAGTCAAGTTCAAGATTACATCTATTATTTCTTTTCTCCTATGCTGAAAATCTTGGTTCACTAACTTAAACACTTATTCCATGTATCTCTCATCATACTCACAGAAGTGTTAGAAAATAGCAACACTACCACTAACAATGTGATTGCCGAAACAGTTTACAACTTTTGGGGGCAAGTGGAGGGACAAGTTTTGTGTTTTTTGTCACTAGGAATGTACAGTTAAATGACTGTGTTTTAAAGTCAAGCAAGCACTCTTATCTCTTATAAGAGAGACACTGCTTGTCTCTTATATACATTTTTCTCTCTCTTGCCTTTCCACTTAATATGTTGGATATATTAAGATAAAGAGATATTCCTCACTCCCTTTTTTAGCTGTGTAGTATTCTATTGAGTATATGTATTATTGTTTAAATTCAACCAGACCAATCTCTAGCCTTGTCCATATGACCCATCTTGTATTTTATTGCCAGTTTAGCTTTGGGCTAGATTATGCTAAGAAAGGAAACTTCACATGTAAAGTTGCTAGATCCGGCCAAGTATCCTCCATGGGTGGTGTAACAAGTTGCGATCCCTGCAGAAATGTATTAAAGTGCCCATTAACCCAGAATTTCATCAAACACATTGTTAAGTGTTTGGATTTCAGTCAATCTAATGGGTGAGATATTGTATTTCAATGAGGTTTTAATTTGTGTATCTTTTAATCTGAGCAAGTTTAAGCATTTTTAAAAATTTGGCTAAAAGCCAAATTTGCATTTCTTTTTAGTGAACAATGTTCTGTTTTTCTGTCAAGTTGTTGGCTTTTCTAAACTGTTTTCAATAGCTTTTTATGTATTAGGTTTATTAACCTACTTTATGTAAAATAAACTACAAAATTCTTTTGTATCAGGACTTCAGGTGTTACAGGTTACAGTAACAGCAAAAAGTAACATGTATTGATTCTTTTTTAAGATTTTATTCACTTATTTATTTGAGAGAGAGTGAGTGCACACATGCATGTGAGCAGGGGAAGGGGCAGAGGGAGAGGGAGAGAATCTCAAGTAGACTCCTAACCAAGCAGGGGCCCGATGCAGCACCTGATCTCACAATGCCAAGATCATGACCCCAGCTAAAATCAACAGTTGGATGCTCAACTGACTGAGCCACTCAGATGCCCACAGAGAGTAATTTTAAAAAGCTAGGAACTATATAACTGAAAAGTCCAGAAGTAGAACTAGCTTCAGATAAGACTCAGGCTACACAAAAACCAGTTGATGTCACCAAAAACTAGTTACTCCCTCTCCCTCTCTTCTCTTTCATGCTCTCCAAATAATAGCAAAATGGCTGAAGCATTTTCAGCCTTCACATCTTCACAGGACCTACCCAAGATGAGTGTAAGGGCATCTACTGGTAATTCCAAGAGGAAATAAAATTTCCTCCTGCCAAATCCAGCAAATTTCTCCCTCGTTTTCTATAGCTTGGATTGACTTACATCTCATATATGGCCATTTGCCATGACAAGTGAAACAGGATATTGAGGAGTTACATCACGAGCATCCACCCCTGGAACTGGAAGGTGGTTGGGAATCCTTCTCACCCAAAGAACATGGCTAAGAGTGGGTAAGGGGTGGTTTCCCAAAGACCATTTGGAGTTCCTGCTTTTAAATGGGGGAATGGTTAGGAAATGGCCAAAAAGTAAAAATTCCATTTAAACTAAGGTATTGAGTACAGTACCAAGGTCTAAGGAACAAAGCTAAAACAAGCTCTTCAAGGCTCTTTAGCTACACTCATTAACAAATTTATCTTACTTGAGGACTCTCTTCCCAATGGATGTCTCAAGCTTGTTTTCACATATGAAATATTCTTCCATTCTTTACACTTACTATTCTAACATTTAACATCTCCATAAATAGGGACTAAACACATTGCAATGTATTCTCAAAAAGCATAGGACTTGGAGTGAGAATCTAGCCTTGAGTTTTCAGCATGAGTAATTATGTGACCTTGATCAAGCACATAACTTCTCAAGACCACAGTGTCTTCATCAGAAAAGAAAATAACAGTTATCATCATCATTATTTTCATAGATAACATTAAAAGGCCCTTGCTATATGCCAGGCTCTCTTTTAAGAGTTCTAATTCATTTAGGCCTCACGGAAAGCCTTTCAATAAGAACTATTATTAGATCCACTGTGTATGTGAGGAAACCTGCCCAAGGCCTCCTAACTTATAAGCAGCAGTGCTGAGATCTGAACCAGGCACTCTGGCTCCAGTTAAACCGTTGAAAACAGGTGAAACAGGTGAAAGTTCTTAGCATAAAGAAGGTGCTCTATGTATGTTACTTTGCCTGAATCTAAATAATAATTTTGTTTCACAGGGTGGTTGTAAAGTTCAAATAGGATAAAGTTGATATAAGTGTTTCATAAAAGTTAATTTGCTGTACAAATATGATGTATTATAGTTCTTATTATTATGTTTCCTTCTTCTCTAAATCTCTCCAGACCTTTGGTTAATGTCTCATGTAGATAGTCTCTATGGATATTTAGTCAGTCTCATTTTTTACTAGAGCTTCCATATCTCCAACTAACATAGCTTATCTTTTGTAAACCCCTTTTCATGTATACCCTTAAGAATCTCCTTCTTCATTCTTCCTTAATGCTCATTTCCACTCTTGCTGTCAACCTTTTCTCTGTGGGGCTTGCATTCCCAAACTTTGATAATGATCACACCCTGGCCATATTTGCTCTATTCCATTACTTTATTAAGATAGTGTATGGCAGTTTCAGACCTGAGTTCATAGTTTCAGGAAACTTCTTTAATTTTGCTTCCTTCTGGAAATGGTAGACTTTGCAAGTCTCTAAGTTGTTTTTTGGGCTTTTGTTTCCTTTTGTAGGTTGGGGTGGTTGTGTAATTTTCTTTAGCATGGTTATTAAGAATCTGAATAAATATTTAGTGCATGCTCCATGACAAATGCTATACAAGATGTTGAGTTTAAAAAATTGGTTTCATATACTTCTCAAAATCATCAGTAGTGACTTTTAAGGTAACTCCTCTGCATCTTTTTTTTTTTTTAGGGTTTTATTTATTTATTTATTTATTTATTTGACAGAGAGAAACAGAGCGAGAGAAGGAACACAAGCAGGGGGAGTGGGAGAGGAAGAAGCAGGCTTTCCACTGAGCAGAGAGCCTGACACGGGGCTCGATCCCAGGACCCTGGGATCATGACCTGAGCTGAAGGCAGATGCTTAACTACTGAGACACCCAGGAGCCCCTATTTTCTTTTATTTATTTTAAAGACCAGACTTTGAAGAGTTTGTATGTCTGTGTCTATGTGTATGTAGCCTGCAAATCAATGTTATAAAACACTGGAAGAATTCTAATGCTAAAAAAACCATTGTAATTAAAAATCAAAGTAAGAATTTACTCAATATGAAATTTATTTTATTGAACAGTTTAGGATAAAGTTTAAATTTTAAAATAAGTACATTAAAGGGTGCCTGAGTGGCTCAGTCAGTTGAGTGTCTGACTCTTGATTTTAGCTCAGTCCTTATCTCTGGGTGGTGAGATCTAGCCCTGCATCAGGTTCCATGCTCAGCAGGGAGTCTGCTTACGAGTATTCATTCTCTTTCTCCCTCTCCCCCTCCCCCCTCTCACTCTCTCTCTGTCTCTCTCTAAAAAAACAAATAAATAAATATCTTTTTAAAAAAGAAATATTTAAAATAAGTACATTGGATAAGTTTAAGGAAATAAACAAAGGCATAACTGCATCTTGACAAAAACATAATATTTTGAAACAACAGAGGCAGAAATGAAACAGAATCATGTGAATCAATTAATTCCAACAATCAGTTAAATAACTCCAACATCAAACTTACAGTAATTGTTGAAATTTTAAAGCTGCAAAAGATGGGATAAATGCTAAGCTGGATTCTGTAAAGAAGCTAATTGGTGGATTTGGAAAATGGCTCTGAGATGCTTATCCAGAATGCAGTATAGAAAATCAAAGCGTTGTTGTGAACACTGGGTGTTATATGTAAACGATGAATCATTAAATGCTACTCCTAAAACCAGTATTACACTACATGTTAACTAACTAGAATTTAAATAAGAACTTGAAACAAACAAAAAGTCAAAGGAAAAAAAAATTGAGATGAAACACAAAAGATGGATCGAGAAGCCCAATATCTAATGCTTAATAGAGTTGTAAAAGCAGAGCATGGAAGGAAAGGTAGTAGTAGCCTACATTTGAAGAATTAGTTGCTAAAATAATTAAACAGAGGATAAAGAATCAAGCAAAAAATAAAAATAAATTAAAATATAATAAAAAATAGATCCACATCTGGTCACATAGTGAAAATGTATACCATCAGAAATAAAAAGAAAATATAAATACCAGCAAAGAAAAGCATTGATAGATTGACAACAAATTTCTCATCAACAACAAAGGCCAGAAAATGATGGAATGGTTATCTTCCAAGCTCTGCACGACAATAACTGCCAATCTAGAATTTTATATTCAGTCACACTGTTCTTTAACATATAGAGCAAAATCCCATGCAAAAATGAAAAAGCTATATACTGACATTTAATAAAAGAACTCTTAGAGGATGTTTCTGAAAAGACATAACCATAATCACAGATATTTGTTTCATGTGTATTTAGCTTTTTGAGTAGATTCTATATTCATATGGTAACAAATTCCCACTGTGTATGCAAGGTTTACCACGAGTAGTCTTCCTGTCACCTCCATTCATTTGGTTCCTTCCCAAGGCACCAGTGTCTCCAGTTTCATGTTTAGCTTCCCAAGGATAGATTTATGAGTGCATATGTATATCTGGACAGAGATTTTCTGCAAATGGCAGTAGCACACTGTATGTCCTTTTCTGCATAATAAATACAAGATCTGGACATGGATAGAAGGTAAAATTTACACTAAATTTTTCTTTCAAATACATATAGTAAAGACTAAAAAATTGGAAGGTACCTAACCTAGACGATCTTGAAAATTACTTCGACTTCTGCTCACCTCTCAACTGTTTTCTCACACAGAACTCCTTATGTTCAAGTAAACTGCCCCAGAGGTTAAAAAATAATTATCAGCGCTGTCTCCAGGTGATGTTATAATCATAGATCATCATAACTTATGCATTTTAAATGGTCATTTTTAAATCAACAGAAATCACCTCTTTTTGACATGATAGATAACACAATGGAATTATCTCAAGGCACCTGGGTGGCACAGTCATTAAGTGTCTGCCTTCAGCTCAGGTCATGATCCCAGGGTCTTGGGATCGAGCCCCGCATCGGGCCCCCTGCTCAGCTGGAAGCTTGTTTCTCCCTCTCCCACTCCCCTTGCTTGTGTTCCCTTTCTTGCTGCATCTGTCAAATAAATAAATAAAATCTTCTGGGGCACCTGGGTGGCTCAGTCGGTTAAGTGTCTGCCTTCAGCTCAGGTCATGATCCCAGGGTCCTGGGTTCCAGTCCTACGTCGGGCTCCCTGCTCAGTGGGGAGTCTGCTTTTCCTCTCCCTCTGCTTCTTGCCTGGCTTGAGTGTGCTCTCTCTCTCTCTCAAATAAATAAAAAAATCTTTAAAAAAAACCCATAATGGAATTATCTCTAGTGATTGGCAGTATTCAGAGACTGAATTTGTAAAGAAGATTTGAAAAATTGGGGGGATGTGGGCAGGGAGCTTTAATTTTTTTTTTTTTTTTTGGATAAGAGTTGGAAAACCATGTTATCTTCCATTATAAAAGTGAAAGAGTCTTTGCTTCAGAAATGGAGCTCATTCCTTTTTCCAAAAAATCTCAGAAGCTGGAAACTCATTGCTGGCAATGTAGTCATAACAAGCTGATATGTTGAGTATCTCAGGGTTTTGTTTTGCTGTTTTGCTTTTTGAGGGCTTGTCCCCTTCTTTTCCCACCTGTCCAGAATCTCAAGGGGCCAATTTAATACGTGATATGCATTGCTTACCTTAGCTGAGGACTTCCAGTTAATTTGAGGGAGAATTTTTGTGGGAACCCAAAGGCCTTGCAAACTCGAATATCTGTGAGATTCCTTCTTTTTGACACAAACCCCATCATTTCTGTTGTCTATATGTGTCTGCAGGGCCTTCTGAATAAAAGGTTCTTAACGTTGTTGATTCTTACTGATAAAACTCTGGAGAACAAGCCTACTGAGGATTTTGTCTGCCAGCAGTGTCCTCATCTTCCCTAGTCAGTCGTATCTAGAAATTGAGTTGGCCAAGGAGGTTCTGAAGAATTTGGAGTATCTCTTACTTAAAGAAATAGGTTTTCCCCCACTGTTTGCCAAAGGAATGTCTAAAATTCAAAAGAGGAAAAACAAAAGACATCTGTATCAATGGTAGGCCTTAAGTAAGCCACAACAAATCAGTCATGATTTCTGAAACCTAAGTAGTTCTCCAGTCACTTGGAGATGGCAAATTGTTTTAATCTCCCATGCCAACCCCAATTAGTTAGCCATGACTCCCTGGAGAGCTATGCTAAAAATGACCCTGAAGCTACATGCATGTCCCATGGAAAACTGTGATTACTCAGGAGCAGTATCTGCCACGAACAAAGAGGAATCGTGGCTTATATGTCATGGAGTTATTAGTCCTGTGCTGAGGGTTCAATTTAGCAATAATCACTAGAGAAACTCACTATGATGGAAACTTCAGGTCTGGAGCTATGAACTGTAGCAGCTTCAAATAAACATATGCCAATCAAAAAAGAGCAGGAAATTTGCTCATTTTAATAGGTGGGTGTTTGTAGGGTGACATTCTTGTAATGATTTTTTTAAATGAATATTGTTGCTCTTAACCAATGCTTGATTAATTAAAGAATGAGCTTTATGAGCCCAAACTAACAATGTCAGGGCTAGTGTGGCCGACTGCTAATTATTCTCCAAAGCCTGTTTCTCTTTCTATGGTAGAAATTTAGCACAGCATGGCCCAGCTTAACTATACTTTTCATAGCTTCCCTTGTGACTAGTTGTGGTAATATGACTAATTCCATTTCTTTCCAGTGGAATGTGAAAATTTTATGTGCAAATTCTGTGTCACTTGCTTCAAAGGGAATTGCTTGTCCTTCTGCACTTTCTCCTTCACTTGAGCTAGAATGTCAATATAACAGTGACATTGTTTCAAGAAATACCCCAGAAGGTGTTAATTAATTCACATAATTAATTAGCTAATATTAAATGGAACAGACACAGGTCCCTGAATGAGCGCTAGAGAAGAACTGTCCTACCAGTCTGGACCATTTCCTCCTGGACTGTTATTTTAGATAAAAATAAAGTTCTATCTTGCTTAAGCCTCAATGTTTTGGGGTCTCTGGATTATAAGAGCTTTAGTCCAAAGGTAACTTGAGTAGTAAATCAACAGGCAGTGGGGTGTGTAAGCAAATGGTTAGGATGATGGCAATAGGGATGTCTAGTATACCTAGCAAGGTCCCCTGTGGCTACTGGGGTTCAGGAGTAGCACTCAAAGCCCTGCCAGGTCTTAAAGGATAAAAAGGACTCCAGTCCTGAGTAATGTTAAGCAGAATTCAAGTAACTAAGTCAGTACCTTAAATAAAGAAGATGAGGAATGGAGCCAATTACTTGCTTAGACTAGGATAAACAGGGAGACTGAATTGATGCTAACTCATTTTCAAAATTCTTCCCTGCTTAAAATCTGCATTGGTCTCAGAGATTGGACACGAATAAAGCTCAATGTGGAAGTTAAGACATCTCAGCTGCAAAGGTTGCAGGATCTTGTGTCAGAGAGCTCAGCAGGGCATTGTTCACATTCTTCTGGAATTCCCATTTTTGCCCATATCCAGATGTCCTTCTATCTTACCCTCTCAGCCACCTCTACTGGGCCTGCCCTGTGATTTCCAGTTCAAGTATCTTTTCCAGTCCCAGGGCCTTTGAGCCACCATGGACCCCTTGTTATTCAACAGATGGTACCATGAGTTCACTTTCCCTTAACTTCTACCTCAAATTCAGTCAAAAACTCTCTGTGAAAGAATTTCCATTGAAAAAAAGGATTTTTAAACATTTATTTCTTTGCAAACATGTTTCTTCTATCCTGTTTTATTTCTCTCAGTGACATCATCCATTCCAGAGTCTTCCTTGTTTTTTCAAACTCTGACCCTGTCATTCTACTTCAAAAATACCTCTCAGACTGTCCTCTCTGACACTATTTAGATCAGGCTTTATAAGAACTTCTTAACTTTTCTCACTGACTCAAAGCCTTCCTTAGTCTAGTTTATTTTATACCTACCAGATAAGTCTTCATGAAATACAGATTTGGTCTTACTACTGCTCATCACAACCTCACATAACTGCCCACTTGTTTCAGAAGAATATAGTCAAAAGTTTAAAACCTGGATTTCAAAGCCTCTGAAGGTCTTTCTAGCCCTGGCTCCTACAATTTACTCACAGGGTGGACACAAAGGTCAGTATAAGCCAGTTCTCCTGACTTCAGACTCCAAACAAGTGAGAAAAGAGATAGGTTGACTTCATTTTCTGACCTTCTGGAAAGTTCATTATAAGTGAATTATCTAAGCCTTCATATTTTATAGGAAGTTCTTTTATTGTTAGACACGAAATTATAAGAAATAATGGCAGAGATTTCTGCCTTGTATTATGTCAGTAAATGTGCCCAAAGCCTGTGAAGAAATTTGATACTTGCAATAATATTCTCCCAGTATTACTGCACAGAGTTATTTTCCTAAGGCTTTATGGCACAGAGTCTTTTTTTGATATTTTCAGTGCTACAGGGTGCCATGATATTATTCTACCATGTCGGCCGTATCATATACTGTTTTCAGGTTACCCTTTCTGTCTATCACTTCTCTTATCTTTACAGCTCCTAATCTTTGTAACCAGTCTCCATCAACAAAATCAAGCTGCAGAAAATAAACTACAGATAAGGCTCACTGACGTGGTAATGGGGTTTTCAGTGCTTCCCTTGAATTTTCTATTTCAATAATTCTTGCTGCCAGAAATTTCCTTTTGATCCTTAAATCAGTAAATCCTTTGATAGGAATGACAACTTACCACATTAAAATATAAACACTAGCAACTTGTCAGCACCTAATTTTTCCTTTGGATTTTACTACCTTTCACATATCAGTAATTTTTTTTATCTTGCAATTACTCTTTATACTTAATGTAGTTAAGGTGTATTATTTGGCCCATTACTTGTTCTTATCAATCACTTACTTCACTTAATTGTTTGAAGGCTTATTCAGTTTTTCTTCCCTCCATACTATCAAGAACACACTATAAACTGAATCCCAAATGCATTTAGTATAATGCTGGAGTCCAGCTCCAGCAGGTCCAGGGGTCCCTGAAGGATGGACAGTGTTGGTGAAAGGAGTAAGAGAGCCAAGAGATGCTTTCTGATCACCAAGCAGGCATCTCTACTCTGCTGGCGCCAGTCTCTTAATTTGTAGGCAGTGAGTGGGGCGCCTGGGTGGTTCAGTGGGTTAAAGCCTCTGCCTTCGGCTCAGGTCATGATCCCAGGGTCCTGGGATCGAGTTCCGCATTGGGCTCCCTGCTCGGCAGAGAGCCTGCTTCTCCTTCTCCCTCTGCCTACTGCTCTGCCTACTTGTGCTCTCTATCTCTCTGTCAAATAAATAAATAAATAAATAAATAAATAAATAAATAAATAAATAAATAAAATCTTAAAAAAAATAACAGAGATAGATTATCCGTTTTTTAGAAGCATGATCCTTAATGGGCTTGCACCAGGCATACTGGTGCAAGTGGGTCATGCTCTTATTCTTAGAAAAGAATTAAGGAAATTCCCACAAAAGTAGAATAACAAGGTATTTTTTAAAGAAAAACAAGTGAAGTGAGAAAATGTCAAGTTACTAGTATGGTTAGGCTTTACGGTTAGGCCTAGTAGCCATAGTTACACAAGTCAGGCTTCAGTAGTTTGCAAGTTTGTTTCTTTGTGACTAGTAGACACTGTTCTTGCTATTCTTTGCTATTCTTGCCATTCTTTGAGCAAATGGCAAAGTCTTTTTTAACCCCTTTTTGTCTTTATATTAACTGTTACATCTACATCTTACATATTAACTGCTACATCTACATTCTCATTGTAAACACCGGTATAGGAGAATGTTGGAGTGGGTGTTGTAAGAACATTCGTGGAGTGCAGGCCTCGAGGAGGCACCATAACCTGCCATTAATTATTAAGGGGACATGGAGGAACCAGTGCTCTGCTTTTGCTTGTGCCCTGTCTTTAGATAGGGCTCTCCTTCTCCGGGCAGAGCTACCCCCTAGTTCCAGGGCTTCACGGTGTCTTAAAATTTTTCTTCCTGGCCTGCAAGAGCTCAAAGAGATAACAGTAGAAGGAACTGTTACAGAGACAGGATCTGAGGTCCTTGTTGTGGGGATAAGGGTCAGATCCTTCTCATATGGCCTTGTCTGAATAATCTCAGTCTGGTTAGGAGTACCTGGAGGCCCAGTTATAAGTAATAGGATTAATCCTAAAATAGAGATCGGAAACAGTGGAAGGAGATACCAGGTTCGCTTTGTTTGGCAGGAGCTGTGCGAATACTGCCATTTCCACACTGTGACTGTGTCAGCCAGCGAGGTCCATGCGGCTCCCAGAAGTATAACTTTTAGGATTCAATAAGTTTAAGTTTTATCTCAAATTTCCCATCTACTCTCACTTCCTCTGTCCCCTGTATTGCCTTAGGTGGGTAAGGATTCACATGAGCACTGGAACTGCTAAGGTGGTATTTTTACCAAAGTCTTATTAGGCTGTTCTATTCTACTGAATTATACTGGAAGTTGCTTGATATAAGGTACAGCCAAGGCACCTCTGCCTGTCCAGTTATCTCTCCTCCAGTATCGCCATTCCAAGTCCCCTCTAGCAGCCCAACCAGAAGGCCTTTGATTCATTTCAAATCCACCTGTTCCTCATCAGACTTTGTCTTCTCTTCCATTATATGTCTGCTCTACCTCTTAGCCTCTCTGTTCTTATTAATGTCACCCTAAATTTGGTCTCCAGAATAAAAGCATTCCTTAGCCTGCCATTCACACCCACCTCCTGTCTGGTCCACACTGGCACTTCCAACCTCATTTCCCATTCGGCCCCTCATGTACCATACACTCCAGTTAAATCAAACCATTGGTTATTCCCCTTTCACATCTGTTTCTTAGTCCTATCCCTTTCTCTTCACCTTTAGGAAGTAATGATATTTTCTTTTCCATATTTATATATGTTCAAATCTTATTCATTCTGAAAAAGTGAGTTCAAATGCCTCATGCAAAACATTGTGTCTTATAATCCTAGAAGTATTCTCTCTCCTCCAAACTCCTCCAAATATGTTTTATCTGTATTTCTTACACGCATGCCTCTTTCTTCTCTAACTGTGGGTGATTTATGAACATACCTTACATCTCTTACCAGACTGTAACATCTTGAAGACTGGATCCATCTTCTTATAAAGTCATCTTTGTTTTTATGTGGCACAATGACCGACAAGTGCCTTCCAAAGAGAAGGAAGACACTTTCATGCCTTTTCTTAATTACTTCATGTAATGACTCTATAAGCTCATATGATTTTGGGCCACTTTATAGGGAAGGAAATTATCAGAGAAGTAACTTGCCCTTAAACACATTAAATAGATGCTTAACTCTATTGAATAATGATTGAGTAATAGGTTAGCTCACATGAGATTTAGAGGGATCTTGTCCTAAAGGAAAGATGTGCCTCATCGGCCAAGTGTTCATGGCCACAACTGATAAAGAGATCCATTCTAGAACTGCTTCCATGAAGTGGGGAAATGAAATTACTATGCTCGCCTGTGCCTTGCTCCTGCGATGAGACAAGTGTTGCAAAAACACCTAATGGGTCAGTAGGGGTAAACAGAGGCATAAATTTACATATGCAGCCAGGTCTCCAGGAATGGTTAGATATTCCTTTCAGCAGTGGTGTTTTAGATAAGCACTTTTAGTCAGCAGCCAGTACAAAAAAGAGGCAAACACTTTATTTTTTTCTGGAAAAATGGACGACTCTTCCTACTGTGACTTAGGTACCTTCCTGATGATTGCAATGGGTGAACTTACTGATGGTAAGGCTTGAATCCAACTTGACGAATGAGAAGTTGATGTGCACCATCATGCCTAGCTTTTTGAGTGTGTATGCCAAACAGGGAAGTTCCCCCACTTTTACTTCTTTAAAAAGTGTTGCCTACAGTGAAGGAAGAAGTGAAAGGTCAGGGTGGGGGCAATCCTAGCACAGGAAAAGACTCTCTTAGTCTTCGTAGCTATCCCAATGAGGAGTGTGCTGGAGAGAATGGTACATCCTGGTCCTGGTCCTTGGGCTAGAGATTCATCAAAGCTGGAAGAGACTGGTGAACTCATTTAGTTCAATCCCATGATTTTACCATTGGAGAAACTAGGGTAAAGTGACGTACCCAAGAGTACAAAGAACACAATGACCCAGGCTCCAGTGTTGTCTCCAAGAGCCTAAAGCGGAGGAAAGTTGAAAAAGCCGCTTTGTTAACTGTCAAAGGAAGAGCAGAAAATCAGCGAAGCTCAAACCCAATGTCAGGGATCTTTACATCCCTTCTAGGGAAAACAGCATGACCTTTGACCTGAGAAATACAATAAATGCTCTGGTTCTGCCATTTACTGGCTATGTGTCCTTCAGCAAAGCAACTTCCTCATTTGTGCAATGTGGTTTTTATAATTATCTCCTTTACAAGATTGTAATGAGGACTGCAAGAGACAAAATATTTAGATAAGGTCTGGCACATAGTAAACAATCAAGAAGTATTGGTTCTACCTCCAGTAAGTTTAACTTTGAAATTCAAAAAATAAAATTAGGGAATTGAAAGAGAAAAGGAAAGCCAAGAGATGTCTATTTCAATCAGTAGAAGCCTGTAAAGACAATCTGAATTGTATTTAGTCTCTTGGACAAGTAACAGAGGATATAAAGGAATTAATATAATATAATTTTTCATTAAGTGTTTAAGACATATGGAGAATCCAAGCCTGGACTTTTTCCCTTTGCCCAGAAAACATTCTAGCCACAATAAAACTTGGAGCATGATCAATCTAATATCTTCAATAGAGTTTCTGGTGTGCACATACTTTCACATAACTTTGTCTGAAGGGCTCTCTGTGGAGTCTCTCACCACCTTCCCTAATGGGCAGCAGCTGCCTGGGAGCAATCCTTCCGTATTACTCACCTTATCAGGCCACAGTAAAACATCTCTCCTCATCCGCCCTGGGAAGACTATCTGTTCTTCTTGCTATTTGAAGTTTGTTGTTTTTTTTTTAATTTATTTGACAGAGAGAGATCACAAGTAGGCAGAGAGGCAGGCAGAGAGAGAGGAGGAAGCAGGCTCCCTGAGGAGCAGAGAGTCCGAAGCGGACCTCATCCCAGGACCCTGAGACCATGACCTGAGCCGAAGGCAGAGGCTTTAACCCACTGAGCCACCCAGGCGCCCTTTTCTTGCTATTTGTAATGTTGACAGTCCCTTGTAGGGTAGTTTTTCCTACACCAGGTCGTTCTGCCTTTTTAGTGTTTTTCACTGAATGGCTAATTCCTTTCTGAGTCTATTGCACTTGGTTTGTTTCTTTATGAACACCACATTTGGATTTTCTACTCTTTCCTGGACTCCTACTTGGCAGCAATAATGAGAATCAGCTGTCCACCCTGGGAACTGGCATAAAGATACCGGTGTCATCATCGTGGTTAAAAGCTTGTCATACCCACACAGATCAACCCTCTCCTTTTGTTGGTTTGCAGTTGGATTTCTGATCCAAGGTCCAATTTTTGTACTGACAGGTACCATTGGGTTTTTTTTTCTGCTGTTCTCCCATTATATGTCCCTTATTAGGTATAGAGGAAAAGAGGTAAATGATATGGGCTTGATCTCCATACTTTTGTAATTTTTAGAAAGTTCAGCCTTCCATCATATCTATTGATCAATTAATTGATCTATCTATCTATGGATGTGTCTATGCCTCTCTCCAACTTCTCATATTCCAGGATGATTATAATAAATCTCTGAGTCAATCTGATGAAGAAATAATTAATACTAGAAGAAAAAATTGGAAGAAGTGGCAGAGGTAATTATAAAAAGATCTGAATATCTGATACCTTTATGGCTCTAATTTAAGGTTTGTTTGGGTTTTGTTTGTTTGTTTTTTGTTTTTAGATATTCACTACCCACGGCTGGAATTTAAAGTAGAGGTGACAATGATCAAAAGTACTGGTTCATGGACATTTCGTTTTCTTCATAAATTGGAGATTGAAGTACAGATCTTCCTCAACTTACGATGGGGTTACATCCTTACATCCTGATAAACCCAACATAAGTTTAAATATCATAAGTCAAAATGTACTTAAAATACCTAATCTACTTGGAGACCGTAACTTAACCTAGCCTACCTAAATGTGTTCAAGATACTTACATTAGCCTACAGTGGGACAAAATCATATACTACAAAGCATATTTTATAACAAAGTGTTGGATATCTCATGTAATGTATTGACCAATAGACTGAAAGTGGAAAATAGAATGGTTGTATGAGTGCAGACCTGTTGTAGAAGAACTGACTGTTCACCTTCATGATCTCAGAGCTGACTGGGATCTGGGACAGCCACTACCCAGCATCACAAGAGAGTTATCTTGCTTATCACTAGCCCAGGAAAAGATCCAAATTCAAAATTCCAGGTACAGTTTTTACTGAATGCATATTGCTTCCATACCATTATAAAATTAAAAAGTTGTAAGTTGAGAAACTATTGTGAGTCAAGGATTGCCTGTATAATAACAGGAAATCATTTAATGGACTTAAAGTTATAAATCCTGGTTTTAAGTTCCAGATATGGCTCTATGTGGCCTTGAATTACACACACATAACCACACACACATATTTTATATATATATGTATATATATACACACATACATACACGTATACATGTATGTATATATACACATATATATATCTTGAAAAAATATACAACCAAATTTTAATAAAAATATTTTAAATACAAATTGGAATAATTTCAAAAATTCACATGTGAGAAATCACAAGTAATGCAACAAAGGCAAAAGTAAAAAAAATTTAAATACTATTAAAATAGTTGGATAATTATACGTGTGACAGAGATTACCTAGTTAGTCATCAAACACAATTTCTTTTCTACTTGCACTCAAACACAGACTATACTTCCCAGTTTCCCCCACACTTAGGTATGGCCATGTGACTGAGTTGGGTCCAACAATAGTGAGTTGAAGAGGAAGGACTTCCAGGCTCGACTCATAAAAACATACACATGCATCCTACATTCTCTTATGTCTTTACAGCCTTTATGGCCTTGGACAGCCAACTTGGAAACCACGTGTTGCAGATCAATGAAGCCTGAGTCCAAGCATCACTGCCTAGGAGATGCTACCTGCCAATTAGAGCACCTGTTTAGAGCGACATGGGCCAGAAATACCCTTCTTATTGGATTAAGCCTGAGATTTGGGGATTTATCTAGTAAAGCAGCAAAAGAGACAGATGGTAGACTCAAGGGGCAGGTTGCTGAGCTGCTGGAAATGGAATTAGTCTAATTTTAATTGGGAAGGGACCAATGCTGACAGTTAACTATGAAAACAGGGTCTGTATGAGGCCTAGCCAATAACTGGTCAAAACATAGTCTGGTCAAATTAACAGTGCCAGCAGGAACAAATTCTGATTTCTTTAGAGGAGACCGTTGCCAATCCTTGAGGCCATTAAAGTTTTCTGAACCATAGGCAAATATCTCAGAGGGTCCTGATTATCCCTTTAAAAAATGTTTGCTCATTGGTATGTCCATTGTGGAAATATATTCCTGTGAATTCTAAATTAGATGAAATTTGAATACCTGGAATTATCAAGAATGGTGGGTCTCAGACAGTCTCCTTGGATTTGGACTAAATTTTTTTATATTTCTCAAAGCCTTAATTGACCATGGAACTAAAATCAGCTGATAGCTACTGGTCGGCCTTTTTATTGACATTCTAAAAGCACTGAGAATAAATTGAGAACAATCTGAGATAAAAAAATATAAAAATAGTGTCCAGTTTAAATAGCATTCACATGCCAGCTAGTGGTCATAAGTCTAAACAGGAACCTGAGATGAGAAAACAGTCCTCTCCAAAATAAAGTCTTCTAGATTTGGTTGTTTGTTTCATAGCACTGCTAAATGCTGTTTCATATTTTCCACCTCATCATAGCCAAATGTGAGACCCACCAAACTTGTATTCAGTAAATTCCTAGGAAATTATTTGTTTTATAACAAATTCAGCAGCTGAGGATGTAGCCCCTTTCTTCCTCTGTCTAAACTTTTGTATGTTTGAATAACTCATGCATCATTCCCCATGCCAAATTATCAGAGATCTGAGTTTTTGGCAGGGACAAACCCATAAATATTGGGGACATAAAAAAAACCAGGGACACAACCTGGTACTTCTGGTATGGCTGTCTGGTTATTCCACAAACCCTCCTACCTGGTATTGCTCAAATATCTCACTATCACACAAGCACAAGGTAACAGCAATGAAACCCAATTAATAACATCAGAGAAAATTGAGGCATGCCAAGGATGCAATTAGCATCATAACTGATAGTATAATAACACCCAGATCTAATTTATTCACTCAGAAACTAGTCCAATTAGAGAATTTGAAATTATTCCAAACATGGCTTATTATTACTGACATACGGACCTTGCCTGCTAAACCCACAGCTCCAGTAAGGACATTTGCAATGAGACGTGTCCCGATAGTGGCCATCTCTGCATCCCCCACCCACCGCCACATACAGAGCCAATACAATTTTAGAGTTCAGTGGACTTCCAAAGGTTAAATGTGGGGCATATATTATTTCCTGTTTTTGTGTTTTCTAAATAAGTTACATCTGTGCATCTAAATAAAAGAGTCATTTCATTTTAGGGGCACCTGGGTAGGCTCAGTCATTAAGCGTCTGCCTTTAGCTCAGGTCACGATCCTGGAGCCCCAGGATTGAGTCCAACGTGGGGCTCCCTGCTCAGTGGGAAGCCTGCTTCTCCCTCTGACCTTCCCCCAACTTGTGCTCTCTCTCTCTCTCAAATAAATAAATAAAATCTAAAAAAAATATCATTTCATTTTATTCTCTAAGAATCATTTCAGTAACAAGTGCTCCAACCTGGGAGACACGTTTTTCTCAATTAAGGTAAAAAGGGGCACTCATTTTTGACTCAGTTTACAACAGGTCCAAACTTTACACTGGACAAATTCCGGATAACAAGTAACTTTTACTTTTTGATTTGTGGTAATGCTTTTTAAATAGCACCCCTAAAAGAAAATAAAATTAGACAATGTGTGCTATAAGAAAGCATACAAAAAAAGTTCTCCCTCATCTTCTTAAACTCAAAATAAATTTGCCATATAATCAGATCTTCAAACAACAGATGTTATATACACTATGTTAATCTCTAAAATAATTGTCTTGTAAGTTTAACAAATCATTGTCTCTTGCCAATATTCCCATTTGTGATTTGAGTTTTCTAAAAAGATGTTCAGGTTAGAATAAAGACATCTCACTGAATTACATGATTAAGTGATTTAAGAATCTTATATCTACATCAAATAATGTCCTGCATTTAGACAGTTGATCTAGACAGCCTGCCACTTAATTTTTGTTCTTCACAGATTTAAAATTTCTATTGCCATAGTGGATACATTTACATGTACATTTACTCTCCTAGTTGTAAGAGTTCTTCATTTCGTCAGACACAAATTGTTTTAAATGAATGGATAAAAAGAAAACTCTACTTTAATTCTTGTTATCCATTCAAATACTTTATATTAATACTGCAGGTTAAATTTAATGTTCACACAACATGTATTATTCCACATGTGTCCTACTTCTGATTGGGATAGAGAAACTTGTGAAACACTATTGCTTCCACCACAAATATCCCTTCGCAGCTCCCTGTTTATCTGCAACCTAGAATTCAGGTTGTGGTCCACCCAAGAGAAACTTTGCTGGGGTGTGTTAAATGGGATCTCGCTGGGATCTCTCATCAACTCTGAATTCACAAACGAGCAAGCTGAGGACCATGTTCCTGCCACTCTGGCATGCTCTTCTCCTCTTAGACATGGATCCTGACCTCAGCATTAGCATTATCCTTTTATTCCTGAGAATCATCTGTCTACTCCCTGTTCCTCTGAGTCCCTTTTCTTAGTATGGTTCAACTTCCCGCATATACCAAGAGAACCAATCAAGACACAAAAGTAGGTGGTATTTGTGCTTTTAGGACCTGTGAATACTCTGTTCAGACACAATGCCTTCTGAGATTTCCTCACTTAATCCCATTCATTTTTTTGTATTACCATATAATGTGTTATTTGTTTCAGGGGTACAGGTCTGTGAATCATCAGTCTTACACAATTCACAGCACTCACCATAGCACATACCCTCCCCAATGTCCATAACACAGCCACTCTATCCCTTCTGCCACACACCCCCCCCCCAGCAACCTTCAGTTTATTTCCTGAGATTAAGAGTTTCTTATGGTTTGTCTCCCTCCCTGGTCCCATGTTTCATTTTTTCCCTCCCTACCCCCACAACCCCCTGCCCTGCCTCTCAAATTCCTCATATCAGAGAGATCATAATTGTCTTTTTCTGGGTGACTTATTTCATTTAGCATAATACCCTCTAGTTCCATCCATATCATTGCAAATGGCAAGATTTTGTTCTCTTTGATGGCTGCATAGTTTTCCATTGTATATATATATATATATATATATATAT
>LNAC01000225.1:2123276-2161542 GCA_002007465.1 Ailurus styani
ATATATATATATATATATATATACTACATCTTCTTTATCCACTCATCTGTTAATGGACATCTAGGTTCTTTCCATAGTTTGGCTATTGTGGACATTGCTGCTATAAACATTTGGGTGCACTTGCCCCTGCAGATCACTACATTTGTATCTTTAGGGTAAACACCCAGTAGCGCGATTGCTGGGTTGTAGGGTAGCTCTATTTTCAACTTTTTGGGGAACCTCCATACTGTTTTCCAGAATGGCTGTACCAGCTTGCACTCCCACCAATAGTGTAGGAGGGTTCCCCTTTCTCTTCATCCTCACCAACATCTGTCATTTCCTGACTTGTTAATTTTAGCCATTCTGACTGGTGTGAGGTGGTATCTCACTGTGGTTTTGATTTGTATTTCCCTGATGCCGAGTGATGTTGAGCACTTTCTCATGTGTCTGTTGGCCATTTAGATGTTTTCTTTGGAGAAATGTCTGTTCATGTCTTCTGCCCATCTCTTGATTGTAAATCCCATTCATTTTTATTAGGAATATCAGCAAGCCCACAGGAGCATTTCCACCAACTGAGCAATGGAAATATATCCATGTCTCCCATGCAATTCTTCCCAGTTCAGTACTCTGAAGTCTATTCTCAAACCTGAGGGATGTGATCAGTACTAGTCTTTTGATGGGAACACATTTCAACTTTTTAATAAATAAACTAGACTTGCTTTATCAAATGTAAGTAGAAAATGAACATCCTAAGAGTGAAGGTGCTTATAGTTGAGATCCTTTAAAATGGTCCCTAACAGAAATGGGGTAATTCAAATCAAAGCCTATTCATTTGAGTCTGTAGTAGATGAGGATATGCTCTGTGACACATACTTGGATAAATAATTACCCCCAAAGGTATATGATCTTATGGAA
This sequence comes from Ailurus styani, assembly GCA_002007465.1. Classification (NCBI taxonomy): domain Eukaryota; kingdom Metazoa; phylum Chordata; class Mammalia; order Carnivora; family Ailuridae; genus Ailurus; species Ailurus styani. Next base: position 2,124,171 of record LNAC01000225.1, read on the forward strand.
AGTGCTTCCGTTGGGCCCTATGTAAATGCCATTATTGAGTGAAATGGAGTTTTATATAATTTTTTAAAATTCTGTTACAATATGCCTGCATTTGTTTCTTTTGCTGGGTAACAGATTACCATACATTTAGTGGCTTAAAACAAGACCCATTTATTAAGTCGCAGTTCTTTTTTTTTTTTTTAAGATTTTATTTATTTATTTGACACAGAGAGAGAGAGAGAGATTACAAGTAGTCAGAGAGGCAGGCAGAGAGACAGGGAGAGGAGGAAGCAAGCTCCCTGCCGAGCAGAGAGCCCAATGTGGGCCTCGATCCCAGGGCCCTGGGATCATGACCTGAGCCGAAAGCAGAGGCTTTAACCCACTAAGCCACCCAGGCGCCCTCAAATCGCAGTTCTAAAGGTCAAAATCTGGGTACAGCATGACTGGGCTTTCTGCTCAGGATTTTACAAGGCTGAAATCAAGATGTTGGCTGACTTACGTTTTCATCTGGATCTATGGGTTCTCTCCAAGCTCATTCATGTTGTTGGCAGAGTACAGTTCCTGTGGTTGCAGGACTGAAGTACCTATTTCCTCACTGGCTATCCACTGGGACCCCTCTCAGCTCTTGGAGATGACTCCCAATCTTACAAGGAGCAATGGACCCCTTCTTCAAAGCCAGCAATGGAGATTCTCCCTTGTGTCAAATTTCTCTTATTCTTAGAATCTCTTTTACTAGGAAAAGGCTCCTCCCTTTTAAGAGCTCACTTGATTACATCAGGCCCATAGAGGATTATCTCCTATTTTAAGGTCAATAGGTATGGGACCTTAATTACATCTGCAAAATCCTTTTGCAGCAGCACCCAGAGTCATGTTTGAATAACTGGGAAAGTGTGTATCTATCAGGAATCTTGGAGCGATCTTATAATTCTGTCCTCCATTGTCCCAGAATGTGCCGAGCTCCCCGTTCAACAGAGTCTGCTTAAGATTCTCTTCCTCACATGCATGCGCTTTTTTTCTCTCTCTCAGATAAATAAATACACCTTAAAAAAAATTGCAAAACAGGACTGTGTTCCTTTCTGCAGGCCTTTTCCAGCTTCTAGAGGCTTCCCACCTCCCTTGGCTCATGGTCCCCTTCCCCCATCTTCTATGTTAATAATGGTGGGCTGAGACCTTATCATGCTACCCTCTCTGGTTGTCTGCACCAGAGAAATATTTTCTACTTTTAAGCACTCAAGTTATTAGGTTGGGGTCACCTGGATAATCTAAAATGATGTCTCCATCTCAAGATCCTTCACTTAATCACATTGGCAAAGTCCCTGCTGCCACATAAATAAGACTCACGAACTCCAAGAATTAGGGCGTGAACACCTTTGGAGGTCATCACTCTGCCTACCATATCTACCTTTCTAAAATAAAGGACTATAGGGCACCTGGGTGGATCAGTGGGATAAGCCTCTGCCTTCGGCTCAGGTCATGATCTCAGGGTCCTGGGATCAGGTCCCGCATCCGGCTCCCTGCTCACCAGGGAGCCTGCTTCCCCCTCTCTCTGCCTGCCTCTCTGCCTACTCATGATCTCTCTCTCTCTCTCTCTCTCTGACAAATAAATAAATAAAATATTTAAATTAATTAATTAATTAAAGGACTATGGATTGGGTTTTTTACTCAAACCATATCTTCAGAGACTGTAGAACTACAACTTAGAGAGCATGTGATATACAGGCCTAATGGACAGTATTTCTTGGAAGAGTTGATATTGAGTCTTACATAATGACATACATCACAATCAAAATAGCCCAACAGCTGGTTAAAGAGACATTGTCAAAGAATATAAACGTTAGACAAATAGGTTCTGAGGATAACGTATAGCATGGTGACTACTGTTAATAATGTTGTATTATATACTGGGAAGTTACTAAGAGAATAGATATTAAATTTTCTCACCACAGGGGGACCTGGGTAGCTCAGTTGTTAAGCGTCTGTCTTCAGCTCAGGTTGTGATCCCAGGGTCCTGGGTTCGAGCCCTACTTCAGGCTCCCTGCTCAGTGGGAAGCCTGTTTCTTCCTCTCCCACTCCCCTAGCTTGTGTTTCCTCTCTCACTGTGTCTCTGTCAAATAAATAAATAAAATATTTTTTAAAAAATGTTCTCGCCACAAAAAGATAAATAGTAATTATGTGACACAGTGGAGGTATTAGCTAATGCTATGGTGATCATCATTCCACAATATGTAAGTATATCAAATCAACCTGTTGTGCACCATCAATTTATACAATGTTATATGTCAATTCCATCTCTTCAAACAAAGCTAGAAAAAAGGTAAGAGAAGTTGTGCTTAAGAGGAAGAAAAATAAATCAACAACATGAACAAATAAAATCGGGAACTCCAGTTTTTTTCTAAAGTGTGTGCCACGGGAATCAAATTACTGTAGCCATTAATAGTCATTACACAAAGAATCATGAACATATCCATTTGGGAAATGTCAAGTTAAAGCTAAACTGATTCCTTCTCAGAGTCCTGAATGTGCTAGTGTGCATTGTAAATCTAAAAGAGAGCAACATGTGTTCTTATTTGATCAAAAAAAATTATTTGTAAAGGACCTATCAAACTTGAGGAACTGCTAATGTCCATTCATGGCGCTGTGGCATCCTTCTGCCATTGTTTTCCATTGGCCCTTCCTATGTCTCTTCTTCCTTTCTTTCTGTCCCTCCTTCCCTGCTGCTAATCCTCCTTTCTTACTTCCCAATTTCATTCTTTCTCTTCTCTTTTAACCTACAGTCCTCCCTTCATGTCCATGTGACTTAAAATGCATGAAGTTGCAAAAAAGACTTGGTCTTGTTAAAATTAGAAATACAACTATTGTGAAAAAGGAAAATGGGGGAAAGCAAGAAGAATAAGCTACAGAGAAAATGATGCTTTTATTGACTCTTGACATTTTGATTGTGTTTCCCTGATTTATTGGACACCATAAGACTAAACATTTCCCGAATAAAAGGATTACGAATTTATTTCATATGTGTTACCTCCTCTTCTTTTTAATTTTATAATGTTTCCAAGTTTGCCATCTATTCAGTCCCAGTTACTCTTTGGAGGGGACTCTGACAACCTGAATAAATATACCACTAAGCTATGATAAGGTTTCTTTACATACTATCACCAGGCAATAAGCAATTCTGATTTATTGAATATTCAAATATTCCAATATGGCTTAATCCTAACCATATACACTAACATTTGCTTTTCAGTTTAGTAGTTTTTAGTACACTATAAAATTTATAACACAATTCCCTCATGACTAAAGACATGGCCACTATTTTTTTTTGATGCTCTCATTTTGAAACAAAATATCATAATATAATGAAATTCAAATACATGTTTATGGGATGTGGACAGGTATAAGTCTAGCTGACATTGTACTGAATGGCCTCCAAATACTGTGCTTCCCATTTGGTCCAAGTGCCTCCTCCTTCCATCCCATTTTCTGCTCTATCACACCATCTGCTTTTGAGACCTTCCACTCTGCTTTGATTACACTTATTTGTTCAGCCCTAGTTTAAATATCTTCAGTATCTATTTATTTATTAGACTTTTCTAAAATGCTTCTACCTGAAGGTAAGAATTGTGTGTGTGTTTCTTTGATTATTAATCTTTCTGATAAGAATTCAGTTCTTGTACATAGCGGTAAAATACCACTTACAATGAATTTAATTTAAAACCTATTAGCTGAAAATATGCTTGCTGGCAGCTAACATTTTCTCAAAAAGAAGATAATCTCTTACTTAATTACTTGCAAAAGTGGTTATTCACATACATTCTAATGAGAATTTTAATAGCGGTTAACTGACAAATCACTGAAGGAAAACAGATCCAATTTTAGTAATAATTATCCAAGACGAAGAAACATTAAAAATAGGTTTTGAGTCCAATACATGCCCAGAGTTTCATCTTTTTTAGGTGTACTAACTTAGGTGGAAGAAATATCAATCATGGTATATAAGTGGAGGAAGAAAAGGAGCATAAATTAATGGTCATATGAACTTGAACTTGTATTTAAATCACAGTTCTGATACATACCAACCACTTGACCTTGGGCCATAATCTGTAAAATTGTGGTAATAAATAATAATAATTCCATATAAGACTATCAGATTGATGCTATTATATTTCAGCTTAGTTCATGGTGCAAACTCAACCACAACTATTATTAGTAAGAAGAATAAAGAAACCACTTTATTTATAAGAAAAAACACAAAGGCATTATCTTTGGTGATAGGAATTTATTGTGAGAGAAAATAAAAATCATCTCAGTAACCTATGTGGTCACTTTGGACTATGGTATACTTAAGACTGGAATATATAGCATGCCTCATGCAAAACCAAAATAATAGCTCCCGAGTTCCAGGAGCCTTCCAGTTTTGTGGACACCTATGCTTTCCAAGAGAAAAGATCTGAACTGCTCAATTAGTGACTATTCAATATGGAGCAAAATTTTGGCAAAGTTCTTGACAAATACTGCCTTTACTTTCGACCTAAGCACCAAAACTGATCCTTAGTTCCATCAGTCAAAACCAGAGGATGAGGAATAGAGTCACTGATTAATCATCACACATGTTGTACAATGGCAATTTCAGGCAGAAAGAAGGGGAGAATGCTATTTTCCCCAGCAGAGGGAAGTGGGCATGGCCAGAACATAAACTTTCATGAAAATATCCCTAGTACAAAAGTCCAACTGCAAAATTGGACTATCTGGAAACTGACTATAATCAGTTCACTTGGGTTTCATCTTCCTACACAGTGACCCAAAACTCTAATTAAGAAGTAAGATGGGGCAATCACAGGGCTCAGATTATTTGACTTCTCTTAGGGACCACTGCCTCCTGCAGCCTGATGTCCAATATCTGAATACCACTGTTTCACGTTTTTTGTCTTTTTTTTTTAAAGGATAATCACGAGGATAAATGTGGCCCTTGCTATTCCCTACTGTCAAAAAGCAGAAGTCAGCCCTCTCTATTTGATCAAAATCTTTTGGAAATATAAAATCTCAAAAGTACAGGGGGGAAAAGGATAACCTGAATAGATACTGAAATTTTCAAAGGAAGTTAAATTTTAGATAAATTAGTGGTAGGCAAATTGGTTCAAGGCAAAACAATCTGTTTTAGAATTTCCATTTAAGATATTTTTCTCTCTGAAAATGATGGTAGCATCCCCCAAAAGCGGTGCAGGGCTAAATAGAACTTCAGTCACACCATGAAAAATTGCTGCCCACCCCCATGGTCGACTGAATGCTGCATTTTTCCAGGTGCTTCTCAGACGCGGCCCAAGAGAGATGGATTGTAGATGTCAGTTTGATGGCAAGCCTCTTAGAATCTTCTATTTATCAAATGTGTGTGGGGAGCCTGGCTTGTTCAGTCAGTGGAGCATGCAACTCTTGCTCAGGGTCGGGAGTTCTAACACCACACTGGGTGTAGAAATCACTTAAAAATAAAATCTCTTTTTAAAAAATGTGTAGATTAGGCCACAGGACAGAACGGAGATAGGAGAAGGTACAAATAACCCAAAGAAATTCAGTGAAGTGATAGAATTCAATACAAGTAAAAGCTTCTGTAAGTTGTATCTATAATTGACTTCAGAGACATAAATCTAGACTATGTCCACCTCGAAAGAAAAGCCTAAGGAAATTCTATCGACATTTAGTTTCTAAAGGCAAAATACTAGTAATCAACCCCCTGGAGGGGTTGAAACCCCCCCGGAGAGTACAAACAGTGTCCACAGGTCACAGAGCCACTGTTTCATCTCCATCTTGGAAAAAGAGCTCTTCACATGAGCCATAGCCTTCGCCCAACCATTCTTACTGCAATCCACATTCCCAACCTCTATCAGACCATGTGCTACCTGCTGGAGATGTGATTACAACCAAGACATTCCTCGCATACTTTTCTTTTCTTCTCAAACCCATGGGGAGGAGGGCCTGCCAAGCCTGCTTGATAAGAGGAATTCCTAGAGTTTCTTGAGAAGAAATTAAGTCCTATGTAATTCAGGTTTTTGGAGGGGTTTTGTTTGGTGTAGTTTGGTTTGGTCTTCCTTGAAAGAATAAAAAGCTGCTCAAAGTGTAGGTATTACCCCTCAACCCCTCATCCCAAACGGTTTTGAGCAGTCAACTCAGAAATGTTCAGTACCTATCACTGGACAGTTGCCAATGAACTGTGCTTATTCCTGGTGACACGTGGCGAGAGTACTACCTCACAGGTGGCTTGCTGAGCTCTCTCATCTACAAGCCTTCCTCACCCAAATCCTTTTTTCTCCCCTACTCTCAAGGAAACTTCACATCATTGTGTCCTTCTATCTCTCACTCTAAATAGAAAACTGTCACATTTATTTTATTTTTAGTTTTGTAGTTGTATTAAAATGACAACTTTATTATTTTCAATTTTTGTATAGCAAATATAACTTCACTTACATTTTGGGTTAAATGAGTTCAGCAGATTACTCCTGGGCCCTGAGATGGTGGGAAAACCTATCCTAAGTTTCCAAACCATAATTCATAAGTGAACAAAGGCCAAAGTTGAGGATACTCTGTGATATTCTGTGTCTATATTTATAACCTTCCTTGCATATTTCCTATGTCCTTGCCCCTGTGTGTCTCATGAATATGGGGAAGGATCCAATATGGTCAGGTGAAGAAGGGAACACACACTATACTGAGTATTTACCCTAAAGATACAAATGTAGTGATCCAAAGGGGCATGTACACCCCAATGTTAATAGCAGCAATGTCCACAATAGCCAAACTATGGAAAGAGCCTAGATGTCTATCAACAGATGAATGGATAAAGAAGATGGGGTACACACACACACACACACACACACACCCCAGAATACTATGCAGCCATCAAAAACCCGAAATCTTGCCATTAGCAATGACATGGATGGAACTAGGGGGTATTATGCTAAGTGAAATAAGTCAATCAGAAAAAGACAATTATCATATGATCTCATTGATATGAGGAATTTGAGAAACAAGACAGAGGATCATAGGGGAAGGGAGGGAAAAATGAAACAAGACAAAACCAGAGAGGGAGACAAACCATAAGAGACCCTTAATCTCAGGAAACAAACTGAGGGTTGCTGGAGGGGAGGGTTGTGGGAGGGAGGAGGTGACTGGGTGACAGACACTAGAGAGGGTATGTGCTATGGTGAGCACGGTGAATGTGCAAGACTGATGAATCACAGACCTGAATCCCTGAAATGAATAATACATTATAGGTTAATAAAAAAAAAAAATTTAAAACAAAAAAAAAAAAGAAGGGAACGCACAGGCATGCCTGAAAGAACACTTTGTAAAGGAATCTTGCACAATTAATTTCTAAAATAATAGAGCAAAATAATTCACGGAGAGCTTATAAATGAATGACCTCATTCAATGAAACAAATTATAAAATGTCTAAGGTTATAGAAGTGAAATGCTCTAGAAAGAAGATCTCCAGGTGAGAGGAATTTCAATTTAAATAAGCCCTGAGTTTCTCACCTTGGTTTATTTTCCCTCTTGAGCTGTGCTGTTTCACAGTGTAGGCACTGGATACTTGTGGCTGTTTAAATTAAAATTAAATAAAATTATAAATTTAATTTCTCAGTGGAGCTAGTCACATTTCAAATGCTCAGTATCCAGTGGTTACTGGCTACCATACTGGACAGCACAGACACAGAACATGTCCATTGTAAGAGAAAGTTCTGTTGGACAGCACTGCTCTACAATTCTTACTGGATTACCAACTTCCATGATTTCACCAAGTGCCTAACATGGACAAAAATAGTTTTATTTAGCAGAGACAAGAAAATGATGTCAAGAGAACGTCATTCAATACTAAAGGGAAAGCAAAAAATTTTAGACAGTAACAAAGGACTAAAAATAGTCACATTCAAAGCAGAGATCTCTGGGGGTGCCCAGGTGGCTCAGTCAGTTAAACATCTGCTTTCAGCTCCAGTCATGATCCCAGGTCCTGGGATCAAGCCCTCCCTGGGCTCTCCTCTCAGCAGGGAGCTTGCTTCTCCCTCTCCCTCTAGCTGCCACTCCCCCTGCTTGTGCTCTCTCTCTGTCAAATAAATAAATAAAATCTTAAAAACCAAACAATAATAACAATAAACCAAAGTAGAGGTTTCTGATATTCTAAGTAAAAAATCTCTACAGACCTTGGTTCCCTCTCCCACCCTGAAGAGTGAGTCCCATCTTTCTGGGCCCCACAAAGCTGATTTATAGCAAAACTTTTGTTCTGACTCCTACATAAGCAAAAACAATTAATTTCTTATGGTCTCTGCATTTTTCCTGAACTGTCACAGACAACTGACAAAAATGTCTTACAAGTTAGTTTTAAATTTATCCACCTGTAGTGCATGACCTCAGCCCCAGTTTCATCTGAATGTTATCAACTGAGGTTTGAAAGCTCTAACCTAGTGGTTCTTAATCCTGTTTTGGCCTTAACACAAAGAAGGAACAGCACAGTCTTCTGGGAAGAAAGAATCATTGCAAAGATGATGCTCGACCCAGTGGGGTGGGACCACCAAACATTTATAAATAAAGTTGTTATATATTTTCAAAAATTCATCCAAGTCATTCTGATATACCTGTCTGGGAGGGAAAACACCCATCTTTATTAAGAATGACTATTACAAAGCTTCTCATAACAAAACTCTGGCAAGTTCTAACCCTTCCCACCATTCCTAGATTATCAGTTTTTACCTGAAATATTGTGTAAGCATATTCATATAAAAGTTCTACGCTTGCTCACAGGGAATTAGTTTCATACATTAATAGCCACACATTATAATAATAGTCACCATATAATAACTAGTGTTCTTTTAAAATAAAAATAATTTCAATACTCATAAGTGGATAAATAATATGATGTCTTTCATATGTCTCTTGTATTTCTGAATCCCCTACCCGCAATGAATTTGCAACACTCAGCACTTCGATGCTACACTGAATGCTAGGCATATGTCAAGGGATAGCAAGGGGCCAAAGGAGGTAAAGAAAAGCCTACCACAAAGACTAGAAGACACATTTGTGATAGATGAATGTATCCTGGTAAGCACAAGGAGAATTATATGAGTTTCAGCTACATTAAGTCAGCTATGATGAGAACACTCCCTTATCAAAGAGGACATGCATTGGTGCCAATATGAAGAGAGTGCTGGTATATTATGGTGTAAACTAATGTCATTAACGAAGAGCTCACTGTGTTTTACACACATAACTGAAGGAACACACATAGACAGATTCATGCCTTATGAGGTTTGTTACTGACAAGGAGGTAATAAATCTTTATACCACTTTTTCCCCCCACATATTAATTAATAGGAATTAATGAGAAGGGTGCCACACCAAAGAATTCAATATGGGTCAAATCTTTTAAAAAAGGGAAAAGAAAAAGTCCATTTCAAAACCTCTCCTGAGCCTTTTATGTACCTAAAGAGGACCACAGGAATACCTAAATCTCTCTGTCTGGCAGATGAAGGGAACAGAGCTCTCGGCCCAGGTCTAGCCACCATCTGCCGACAGAAGGTGGGTACCGAGATGCTTCTGCGTGATAATATGAAGCAATGTTTCCAAAGTGGAGACACTGGGTAGAGGAATCTATACTGAATATACTGTGTTTAGAAAAGATGTCTCTCCCTTATTATGGAGTCAGGCCGAATTGCCTTTAGGAGATGCGTATGATGGATTTCATCTCCATAACATTCTGGAAATAACAAAATTGTGATGAAGAATGGGTCAGTGGTTGCCAAGGATCAGGTTTGGGAGATAGTGTGACTGCAAAGCGGAAGCACAAATGTATTTCTTTGGGGCGATGAAAGTTTGGTATCCCAACTGTGTATATACATAAAATTTTGTAGAACTATATACTTATTAAAAAAATACCTATAAGAACTAGTGAGATACAGGGTGCCTGGGTGGCTCAGTGGGTTAAAGCCTCTGCCTTCAGCTCAGGTCATGATCTCAGGGTCCTGGGATCGAGGCCCGCATCGGGCTCTCAGCTCAGCAGGGAGCCTGCTTCCTCCTCTCTCTCTGCCTGCCTCTCTGCCTCCTTGTGATCTGATCTCTCTCTCTGTGTCAAATAAACAAATAAAATATTTAAAAAAAAAAAAAGAACTAGTGAAATCCAAATGGTTCAGCAAATGGTTTGTATCAGTGTTCTGGTTTTGATAATTATGCTATGGTTTTGTAAGTTTTTATCACTGAGAGAAGCTGGATGAAGGATATATGGGAACTCTACTTTTTTATTTTTGCACCTTCTGTGTGAGACTGAAGTTACCTCAAAAAAAATTTTTTTAAGAAAGATTTTTTAAAAAATAAACCAAAACCAAGAGTGTATAGGAATGTGTATATAGGGATTTCTTGCAAATTTTTGCAAATTTTCTGTCGGTCTTAAGTTACATGAAAATTCACAAGTTAACAAAAAGGAGGTTGGGTTTGCTTGTGTAATTTCCAGAAAGCCAGGCTCTGGGGCCATACAGCCAGGCATAAAGCCCAAACAGTGCGGCAGATCTGGTCCAAAACATTATGGCTGCTCTCACGGGACACAACGCTGCAGCTTCCTACACGGGCAGCACAGACACAGAACACCACTGTCAAGGCTGCCTCCAGCAGTTGCCTCCACGGACCCTAGAAGAGCTTCTGAAGGGTCCCCGCTTGGTCACAGGAGTCACTTCTGACTCAGTCTGTGTATCCGATGGATGGTGGCTGGGACATGCGATAAAACCCTCCCCGCAAAGGGTCATGGGAATGTCCGGTATACTTTCCCAGTAAAAAAGCAAGTTCTGCCTCAAAAGGTCAGTGATTCCCCAAATACTGTGAAGTGGTTCCAAGATCGGGTCGTCAAAAAAGAATGGCACAGATCAACGACAAATAATAAATGGAAGCATGGCTTTTTCACTTCATTCTCCTGCTAAGGCCGATTGAGCTACATCCTTAACCCTACTGAGAAGGCAGTCCTGGGGTTCAGGGTAACTCATGATGCCAGAAGGATATGACAGTGGCAGGCAAGGCTCTCTCAACGGGACGAACGCAAGGATGAATGTAGGACAAATCCCCTTTCTTTCCCAAATATACTTGAGGAAGCTGTTGATTCTTAAGGGGAGGGAAGCTAACAGGTGGGTGGTTTTTGTGTATATAAATGTATGTCAGCTAGGCCGAGTAGGAAATTTGCTTTCTCACCCTTACGGAAATACAAACAGAATTTTCAGATGTCTAGAATAGAAAGTCAGACTTAGCTCAATGTTTTTTTTTTCTTTTGCTGTTTGGATAATTGGTAACAAACAGACTCAGGAAATGATAAGAAATGGGATGGCCAGAAATTAAGACGTGAGGGAGAAAGCGAAAAAGAAACAGCTTTAAGAGGCTAAGACTTAAAGGGGCAATAAATAATACTCATAATGCTAGAACTGAGGCAAAATCATTGAAGGGATCATGCTTGTTTTGCAAATACAAATGGCCCATAGTGAAAACTATTCAGGCTTAATAGCATGAAATGCAAATATAGGAGTCTAAGTCCCACTGAGTTTCATGAAAATCGTGCATACTTTCAGTCAACCATTGATCCCTAATGCAAATATGACCTCACTTAGTGTGAACCCTCTAATACTACATTGTCATTGATCTTTCTGGAATAAATAACTTGAAGAGTCACTGTTCTACTTCTTTTTTTTTTTTAAGTCAGGAAATTTCACACTTTTTTAAAAGGTTTTATTTATTTGAGAGAGAGAGAGCACAGGAGCACAGGGAGGGGCAGAGGGAGAGAAGCAGATTCCCCGATAAGTGGGAAGCCCCACTCAGGACTTGATCCCATGACCTCAAGACCATGACCTGAGCTGAAATCAAGAGTCGGACTGACTGTGCCAGCCAGGCTCCCCTGTTCTTAATTATTTCATGCAAATAAGTGAACTTCACCAAAATGGTGATAAACTATTACTAGCATGCTCTGTCAAATAATATTGTGCCACAACTTTCCTCCTCTTTCTGAGGCCAGAGGTATTATCCCATTGTGAAACCAGCTAAGGGGACTTCTGACATTCAGAGCAAATGTGTTTCCATCCTGGGAACATTATTAAATAATATACAAGTCAACATCCAAATTCATTTAATGTTATAATGACATCTAGATATATTTTATCTTTTGTTTTGAAATATCTCAGGAATATTTGCCATAAGCATTTGTTTCTTCAATTTTTTATTTTATTTTATTTTATTTTATTTTATTTATTCAGTGATCCAAGGTTCATTGTTTATGCACCACACCCAGTGCTCCATGCAATACGTGCCCTCCTTAATACCCACCACCAGGCTTTCCCATTGTTTCTTCAATTTTTTTAAATTAAGTTCTGTTATTGTTAGTGGATCATAAAGTGAAATAAACCATTACTTAAATTATAGAACTGTCAGGCAACACATAAATTTTAGGACTTACAAGATACTTTACTTTTTATTTAATGTCCAAATAAGATATTTTATCACTGCTTAAAAAGAATATTTAGTCCCATGACCTTGTGATTATTTAACTTTTGGAAAAAATAATGTTTGCCAATTGTCATAAATATCAAGTTTCTGTGCAGCTTGAGTACAAAGCAGATTTTTAGTGAGAAGCTCGAGGTGTTACTGAGGGAGAGCTCATAGCTAAATATAGGCCAGGTGGACAGTCAACGAAAGAAAGAGTGGGATTTTGTGGTATACCATACCTTGCAACGCATTCTGGGGTCTTCCAACAAAGCAGCGGAAGCAAAGGGATGGCCCATGGTGTTGGGCGACAGAACTCAGTGCATGAGCTGTTTTCCCTGGAAAGGAGGCAGGTCCTTAAAACCCAAATCTCCAAGCCGAGCAAGAACTAACTTGAGTTTAATGCACGAGGTGAAAGAACATGACCACAGAATGCTCTAAAAAAAAACCTCTAGACTCTGAGCTCTAAGAGTTCCTCAAGTATTTACAGAGATGTATCTAGAAATAGTCAGTCAGCAGTTTGGAATCCTGGTGACCAACTTGCCCAGGATAAGCTAGGGCATTAGCCAATTGAGCTTAAGTTCAAGGTTAAATTCCTGTCCCAATGATAAACTGTATTGGAAACCAATAATGGTAATTAGGTCTGAATATTAGCAGTCCAGACATGAGAATGCAGTCAGTTCAGGAAAGAAGAACTGAATAAGAGATTATTTAGATCTCAGATGGGTACACAAAGTCTTGTCCAAAGTATGCCAGGCATAAAATCCTAGATTTTCATATGCCAACAGGTCTGATTCTTATTGACTCATGAACTGCTTGATTTTCATGGTGAATAAAAAAGCCAAGACTTTGTGCCTCTGTATTATTAGCCTAGTCATTCATATAAAAGGAGCATTTGAAAAATATTTTTAAAATATAAAAATGAAAAGAAATATTTCATAATTCTACAATCCAAAGATGAGACAATACCATTAAACTTTGTGTTTTTAGTATATTTAATATTCTACACATACACATATACCATTACTGCAAAATAAGAATATCTATTAGATACCCTTCATGAAATAATCACATTATTGTATTTGCTTAGGTGCTTGTCTCCACTGTCAAAAAGGCAGAGGCAATATCTTGCTTGCCATCGTATTCCTACTATCTAGCATAATACCTAGCACAGGAAGCCAGATACTATATGATAATGCATACTTCTCTGGTTTTTTATAAATATGCCAAATTGCCCTTCTGCCGGCTGCACCAATTTATAACCCCACAAGCAATTACGAGAGGTTTGTTTCCCTTCATTCTTAACAAAACTGCTTCTTATCACTTTTTAAGAATCTTTGCCATTTTGATGGGATTAATTTGCCTCTCGTTTTTCTATATTTGCATTTCTAAGCTATTAAACTTGAATAATTTTCACATGGGTCATTTGTATGTGTGAAATAAACACCACTCCTTCGATGATTTTGCTTCAATTCTGCCTCCACTAATATTCATTGCCTCTTTAAAACTGAGTTAATAGTTTCATTTGACCCTTTGTCAGCCTCCCCTAAACCTAATGACACTTTGCAAGCAGTACCATTTCTTTTGTTCACTTTGGTTCAGTGCTTTTGCAGGGTATCATGCCTGTGGGGCACTTAATCTGCATGCCATGCCTGGGAATCCTTCCTGCTCCTGGAGCAAAGAATAGCAGATCTTTTTAAAAGATGTTATTTATTTATTTGACAGAGAGAGCACAAGCAGGGAGAGCAGTAGGCAAAGGGAGAGAGAAAAGCGGCTCTCCGTTGAGCACAGGTATGAATTCAAATCCTGGCTTCTCTACTGACTCACTTGGGTGACCTTAAACAGGACGATCAACCCCTACAAGCTTCAAGCTCCTCATTCAGGAGAAGTAATGCCAATTTGTCTTTCAGAGGTGCTACAAAGATCAAATGATATATGTAAAAACACTATATAACTATATATTATTGTTCCTCTGGCTACAACTCTCCTTGAGGATAAATATTGCATCCACCATCTGGTTTGAGGCAAATTGTCAAAGACAGCTTCCTTGTCAGGCTAAAATAAAACACAAGAGAGACCTACTATTGCCCGGGAGAGTGTAGATGGCTATTGAAGTTTGTGCTTCCTAAGGCAGCTAATAAAGCTAAATAAGAACTTATTCCACTGACACCTTAATGTCATTCTCCGTTGTAACCCAATTTGCTCTACTTGTCTTCTAACAGAAGTGGAAATTTGTGCTGCAAAAAGAAGTACATTCGACTTCCTCTCGGGGGTTACTGGAACATGGGGGACATTGACTGACATGAGAAAGGAGCCTGGAGCTGAAGGAAGGATGGGGAAGGAATCCTAAATGAGCTAGAACAATTGCTAGACTGGCTTGCCTGTTTATAATTTTAGACAGCAAAAAGAAAAGAAACTTAAAAAAAAAAAAAGTCTCTTGTATCCAGTCTTCCTCAACAGGCTTTACATGGTTTAGACAAGTGCTGCTAACAATCATTCTTATCCTGGGCTTCCTTACCATTCCGGGAAGTCTCTAATTTTCTCAAACAGTAGAGCCTAGTTCCTCCAAGTGGTTAAAGTGGATTGTGTTTATTTCATATTCACTTTAAAATACTTAAATATATGTCTTACGATAAGTTTAGAGGAAATAAGAGGATTCTGAAATCATGCTGTGGTATGCTGGCCTCCTTAATCAATCTGGGAAAATCACTGGAAAAAAAACCTACACTAGAGTCAGGAGGGACCATCTAGTTCAGTGTTATCAAATTATAGTCCTTAGACTCTTAGAGTCCTATCAGCTATTTTAAATGTTTCAAAAAAGCAGAGTGGAGATTTTATACTTTTGTGCCATTACATTGCTCCCAATGACCTTAGCATGACCTTTATATCCATGTCACATCCACATCACTTATTCCACTTCGATCAGAGACTCTGTTTGGCAGGCATAGTTAGTTAATGCAAAATGAATCGTCACGATTGTATAAACAAAAATAAAAGTTAATGAACAAATGACTCAAATTAATTCTTGTTGGGGAAAGTGTTGGGAAAAACAATCTAGATCATTGACCTGATTTTATAGATGAGGAAGTTTAGAGTCAATATTGCACACTGGGTTAATACAGCCTGGGATTGGGACTTGGATCTCCTGGCTCCTAATCCAACACTTTCCCTTCCAACCAAAAATCAGTATTGGCATGGAGTTGAAAAGGGGCTGTGTAAACAATAGTAATAAATAAAGAAGACCCTGGGTCTTTATTTATACATTCAACAGACAGCTATTGGGCCCTGCTGTGTGCATGTTATGGCTAAGCTTGCCTTTGTTGGGGGATACAAAGGTGAGTGAGACAAATTCCCTGCTCTTAAAGAATTTAAAGCCCAAAGGAGATAATGCATTTGCATAAATAAGGAACGCAAATAACAAAATGGTAGTGTCTGTCAAAAGGATAAAGATGATGCACTACTGAGGTTAAAGAAAATATGTGAATTAGAATGTTTTAGTTTCAGGTCAAAAAATGTGTTAGCATAGTAATAGACATGTCCTCTTCAAAATACCCAGCTATACCAAATATTGGTCATTGTTCATCCTTTTTTATTTTAAGATTTTATTTATTTATTTGACAGAGAGAGATCACAAGTAGGCAGAGAGGCAGGCAGAGGTGGGGGGGGGAAGCAGGCTCCCTGCCGAGCAGAGAGCCCTATTCGGGGCTTGATCCCAGGACCCTGAGATCATGACCTGAGCTGAAGGCAGAGGCTTAAACCCACTGAGCCACCCAGGCGCCCCAAGTCACTGTTCATCCTCGAATGCACATTCTTCTCCTTCCAACCTTTTCTTTCAATCCCTGATATAAGAATCTTGCATATCCTTAAAAGACTCAGTTTCAAATATCAATTGCTTATGTGTCTTTCCTAATCATCTTGGTCATAAGCAACCTCTATAAACTCCTTGAGCATTGAGCCTTCCCACCTCACACAGGGCACTTTATTATGTAAAGCCTACTATTATAGTTATGCATGTTTAAGTATTTCAGTCCTGCCTACCTTTCTGACTTCATATTTTAGAACTTTATCATATTCTCTCTACATTCTGCCTAAAATAAATAAACACTTCAAACTTCCCAAGCATCTTATTTATTTCCCACTATCTTTCCTTTTTCCTTACGTTCTTATTTCTGGAATGCCTTTCCTCCTCTTCATTTTCTCATCATTATTTCCTCCAGCAAACCTTTCCTAAGACCCTACACAGCTCCCCAGTTTGCCTACCACATCGGATGGGGTCTGACAGGAGACAGAGCTGTCTGGGCTAAGAGCCTGGAGACAGATTTCCTCTTTCCATTGTCACCATGAGTGAAATGGAGGGCAGAAGTCATGTCCCACAGGTAAATTCAGAGCTCAAAACTGAAATAAGTAGAAAATGGGGGGTGATCATTATGAGCAGCAGGCAGAAAGGAGAAAGCAAGAAACAGAGCTTAAGTGAGTGGTATAGAAAACTAGTAAGCCCAAGAAGAGGAATAGCAGAGTGAGCAAAAGATAACTACCATGAAGTAAGAGCTTGAGGAGCCCCCTAGACAAGATTTTCCAGTTTTCAGTA
Source organism: Ailurus styani (assembly GCA_002007465.1). Classification (NCBI taxonomy): domain Eukaryota; kingdom Metazoa; phylum Chordata; class Mammalia; order Carnivora; family Ailuridae; genus Ailurus; species Ailurus styani. The sequence continues at coordinate 2,141,221 of LNAC01000225.1, forward strand.
TGAATAGTGTGCTTGAGTAGGAGAACTAAATGGAATATGACCTTCTTAGGTCTTTCTTGCAGGATCTAGATTGGGATAACATAATCCTATAGCAATCTTTGGAATTACAGAGTTTCTCCCAGAGATTTTTTTTAAGATTTTATTTATTTATTTGTCAGAGAAAGAGAGAGGGAGAGAGAGCACAGTCAAAAGGGGTGGCCATAGAGGGAGAAGCAGGTTCCCTGCTGAGCAAGGAGCCCAATGAGGGACTCCATCCCAGGACCCTGGGATCATGACCTGATGATCATGAGCTGCACAAGCCTCCCTCCCCCAGAGATTCTTGGATCACAGCTCTCTTCTCAGTATTGACTAGCTTTGGTGGCATGAGAGACACAAGCAGGAAAAATAGCTGAAAGGAAGCTGTTACTGCTGTAAACAAAGAGGTATGGGACTCCTCTGCGGATGTTTATGCAGAATATGGGAATAGGCAAAGTCTATAGTTTTGAAGTAGGTGATCAGTGGACGTTGGTGACAAACAGAGGTTCTTCATAAAAATGACTTAAAGCTATTAAATAAGAAAGATCAGATTTCTATCATGCACAATGGAAATGACATTAGTAGCGTTTCTTATTGAAAGATCTAGAAAATCAAGTAAAATCCTTCTTTTCAAGTAGCTCAACTCATGCAAGGTCCTGTATCAGAAGACAGAAACATTATGTTCAGAGTTGGCATCCTCTCATGCTATGCAAATCCAAAGGTTAAAGACAAGGCAGGAAGATATTTAAATTCCAATCTATAATTTATAATTAATTTATAAGGAAAAGTTGCATTATTAAAAATGCCTCAAAAAATTATCTGCTTAAAGAAGGTGGCTATGTTGTATAAATGAGAGTGAACAGAGAGATTTTTCCAGGTTCAAACGCTACCCAAGGCTGCCTCAGCCATTTTCAAGTTGTATTGGTTTTCTGTCAAATAAAACTAATATGTGTTCATAAAAAGAATGACCTGCTTACTTGGTTACTGTTGTTAAATTCAACAGCTTTAATAAAAGAGCTTGTGTTGTAGAATAAAGCTCTGCTATTTCAATCAGCTAAGTTCAGTCTTCTCATTCATTCATTCAACATTTGTTGATTAATTCACTATAAGCCATGTCCTTATATCCAGCGTGCATAAATTCAAATGAGTAGTTACTACATTTTGTTGTAAGTTTTTTTTTTTTTAAGATTTTTTTTTTATTTATTCATTTGACACAGAGAGAGAGATTACAAGTAGGCAGAGAGGCAGGCATAGAGAGAGGAGAGAGGAGGAAGCAGGCTCCCTGCCAAGCAGAGAGCCCGATGTGGGCCTCGATCCCAGGACCCTGGGATCATGACCTGAGCCGAAGGCAGCGGCTTTAACCCACTGAGCCACCCAGGCGCCCTGTTGTAAGTTTTGTTAGGTGGTATTCAACAGAAGCTTGACAAACAGACTAGACTTAGGTGGGACACAATTCAAGAATTAATTCATTCAACCATGCACTCAGCAAATATGTACTGAGCACCTACCATCAGTCATGCACTGTATTAATGAACAGGGTTATAGCAGTGGATAAGATAGGCCTGACCCTTGTTTTAATAGAGTTTACATCTGATGTGGTGGGGGGGGTTGGAGAAAAGAATAAAGTAAAAGACAAACAAATCAATAGATGCACACTGTGACAAGTGCAATAAGGAGGGGGAGGGACCACACAGGTGTCTATGGAATAGTAAAGGGGCAACTAGCCTAGACTGAGTGGTCAGGAAAATTTGCTCTGCAGAAGTACTACTTAAAGTGAGACCAGAGAATGAAATGAAACCTGTGGGAGAGATTTAGATATGGCCAAAATGATTACTTCTGGTGGGTAGAAATATGGCCGGTCACTTTGTACCTGCAGGATGAGCAGAGAAAGCACTCTTGAGATTTATCATGAACAAGGATAGGCATAGAGATCAGGAGTTCAGGGCTTGGTTATCAGATAGAAGTCATGCCCAGAGAAGCTCTAAGCCAGGATGGAAGGCCAACTCCAGTTCTGTGAGCTTTTACTTGATCAGAACCTTGAAATAATGAAAAGTCTTTGGTCTTCCCTCAGGACACCTTCTCAGGATAGGCCTTCATTGACATTAAAGAGATCAAGTCTATTAACACTTTGATACCCTCTATCCAAAATGCTGTCCTCATCCACCCTGAGGCCCTCAGAGCCCAAGCTGGCCAGGAGTGTTACAGCCCCTCTACAGATGTGAAGTACACCTGGGGAATTCAGGTTCCTTGCTGGCCGGGGAAAGCTGGGTTTCTAAAAGCATGGATGTCTTCCCACTGGTCGTTCCTTGAGCCCACCATTCACTTTCTCCTTTGACCTTCCAGGATCTCGGGCAGAAGTTCTCACAAGGTACTTGATATAGTCTTGTCAAACTAAAGGAAAAGAAAGCTCTGAGTGCTGAAATTGCAGAACTCTAAAGCAGCACAAATATGACAAGCCCACGAAATGGCATATCAAGTACCTGCATATTTCAATAGGGGTTATGCTTTAAAATTCTGTACAAATAAGTGGGTGACATTGGATGTGTTTGTATGAGGAGAAGGAGAAATTTAATGAATTTAAATATGCAACTTTTGGCTTAACTAAGCACCAGAGCACATTTTTTCATGCTATATTTAGGCAGTGGGTTTCCATGTTAAAGGAATTATGAATTATTGAGAAGTACTTTGCAAAAATTTGGCAGTAATCCCTGAGCAACAGTCTGAATCAGATTTTTAAGGTTCTAATATTTCTTCAGTGTAACCCTTTATGACAGGAATGCTCAAGAGAGATCAGACCACTAAACGGAGTTGAAGATTTGTAATTAAATAATCAAACCTAGTAAAAAGGCAAAACACAGAATATCAGACTAGAAGTGATTTTATTCTTGTTTCAACTTTATCACATCAAAGACATAAAACCTTGGGTAGCAGTTAATCCTCTGGGTCTCATTTTTCTCATTTATAAAGTGGAGAAAACGATGTCTACTCTTCCCAGATTATTGGCCAGGAAAATTATATGAATGTGAGAGAGAGATAAAGAGAGAGAATACATAGAAACTGCAAAGCATCACAAATGTAAAGGATAATAACACGGATGCTATGAAGAGAGCATCGAAAACATACTTCCCTTAATTAAAATTTTTAATTTCAGAGATGGTAACCCCATCACACTTGCTCTTCAGCTGATTTTCAGGTGTGTCCTCTGGGCATGACAGGTGCATAAAGCTCATTATTTCTCTTGTAAACTCTTTCCTGAGTTCCACAAAAAAAATTTTTCTGGTAAACTCTCTTTATAGTTCTTTTCTTGCCCTGTGTAAATCCATCTTGAGTTCTGAATTGTGACTTGAAATTTTTCTGCTGCATCTAAGAATTCTATGTTCACCTCCAACTTCTTTGTGCAGGGACCTTCTGTCACTCTAGATATCTGGACAAGTTCTGGGAAGCAGATAGTTCCTTCCCAACATAACAACTTTATCCTGGTTCTACCACCATGGAAGTCTTCACTTGACCGTTGACCTCTGTGTTTCCAAGTTAGAAGACAGACCTACTCCACTCTGCCTCTCAGCCATCTGGGGAAAGAGGTGGGATGTCACACCTAATGTCCTTAAGTAGCTGCCTGCAAGTCTCCTTCCCCAGATGACAGACATGCTGTACAGCCTATCATTCTTTATAGATATCTTCTTCAAAAATCCTTCCTCACCATTTTGTATTCCCAAACTAAGTGAAGGGGATTCAACTGTTGAAGAACTAGTACTTGAAATTTCCTTTATTAAACACTGCATATATGTGTTTGTTTTCCATTCTCCTTTGTATCTGATTTTTATCACACTGCTGTGTTGTTCCAATATCCTATTACAGATGGAAAGGGCCATGCAAGATTTACCTCTATATTAGGTAAGGATATCACACCATGAGCACTATGACATTTAGATTTATACTCTGTTCCATGTTCATCATTGTTTTCCATTTGAGCACCCAAATAATGCTGTGGAATGGTCACTGTGAACCTGACTTTAAAGATAAGAAATTGTGATTGGCTGAAGATCACATTCTCACATCCATCACAGAGGCAACTGTGTCCTTGATTATGTCTCACTGTCAAGTCCTACATATAAAAAAATCTGATTAGTTTGAAAGATATTAGATAGGACCAAATTCCTATCTAGGAAGAATTCACAAGACCATAATTGTGAAGAAAATTGATTTTTTCTTTCATTAAATTCCCCTTTCCCTCTCTCCCCAACTCTCTTTACTTATGCATACACTGATTTAATCAAAGCCACTTTTAAAATCAGTCAAATTTGGTCCAGAAATAAAATAATGAATTGAACCTGAATCTAATCACGTCTCTAGATCTCTAACTTCTAAATTACAAGAAATACAGGGGACTGAAAACATGTTACAGGAACCCACTGAAATGCAATCAACAAAATCCCAGTGTGGGAAACTTCACAGGACAGAAGACCTGGTTTCTTCAATGATAACAAATCACAAGACTAAAAAGAGATTTAAAAAGATATGTGAACCAATGGCAAGGTACAGATTTTGTAACCCAATTCAAGCAGAATGTAAAAAAAAAACGTAAGACAGAAAAATTGAACCTTGCTTGACATTTAATAATATTAAGAAAATATTAATATTTGAATAAAGATAAAATTAATTTTTCCTGTGATTGTGTTTTTAAAAACATCCTTATCCTTTAAAGATTCATGCTGACATATTTATGGGTAGAATTACACAGTGTTTGGTATTTGTTTCATAATTACACAGTGGTGGGTGGAAGAGGTGGTGATGTAGGCAATGGATGGGGTTCAAAACTGATGGCCAAGAAAGAATTCTTGACACGTCTTCAGCGCAAAAAGGTGGTTTTATTAAAGCACAGGGATAGGACCCGTGGGAAGGCAGAGCTGCATTCGGGTCATAAGGATTGGCCGACTACATACTTTCAAGTTGGGAGGGGGTTAGGGATACTATAAGGCTCTAAGGAATTTTGGAAACAAGGTTTCAAGGACCTTGAGGGGGCTAGATGTTGTTAGGAAAAGGTCATTCATTACTGTCCAGTAAAACCTCAGTCAAGAGACCCTTCAGATATGTATCGGTGGGTCATATGTTTAGGGGATGATTGCCAATATACATCTTGGGGGTTAGAGATAAAAGAAGTTTCTGAAGGAATTTTTGTATGTTAAGACTTACAGGATCCTGGGGCATCGGCTAGGATTGCCTTTTGCTGGTAGCAAAGTATTAACATGAAGGTAACTGAGTTCCTAGAGGAATGTCACTCTGCCTGTTTCAAGGACTTGTCGGTGGGTTGTAAGTAGTAAGGATATTTAATCTTTTCTTTGGCCTTTGTTTCCCACATCAGTAGGGTTAGAGAGAAAATGGCCATGATTTGATAATTGTTGGACAATTGCACAAGAGCATTTATTATACTATTGCCCATATTTTTTATACATTTGAAATTTTCCATATTAAACTGTTTCTGAAAGCCAGCTGAATAATTTACTAAGCAGATGATCAAATAAACATTCAGCATTTCAGCTGGCTGTGATGATGTAATGTAGACCTGGTCTGAGTAAGATATTTGATTTATTCTTTCCCTTATTTACCAAGAGCATAAAAACAAAAAGGCCCACATGTGTAATGCTAATGGAAGCCCTGCAATATCTACGTTCTGCAGAAGTTATTTGCTTTGTGCTACACTACAAAGTGAGTGGAGAAAAATGCATACCATTGTCCTTTGATTTGAGCAGGGAGCTCCCTTTCTTCTCTGTAAGAGGGACTGAGAAAAATGCAGCGTAACGGTTCACCCTTGCTTTGACGTCTGATGGCTGTGCTCTTGCTCTTCGGGTCCCTGGGAGGAAGTGTGACGGGTCCTCCACACCCTGGGAAGATAAACTGTTGCTAGAATTTATTAGAATGCCATCTATGCAGTTGAAACAGAGCAGAGACTGGGAAGGGATGTGAAGGGACCTCACCAATTTCTGTAATATCTTGTGTGTTTAAAAAGTCTGCTAGGTCAGGAGGGGTAGATACACGAGAGACAGCATCGACATTTTCTTTTTTCTCTTTCTCTCCAATCAACTCTTTATCGGCTGCCTCTGTCCACTCCGCTCATCTGAGTTCAACCACACAAGATTAAGCAGTTGGTTGTTGTTTGGGGTCTTCTTGTTTTTGTTTTTGTTTTTCAGTTAATCTGGATCCTAGAATTGCTGCATGCATCCAGCTGGGATGGAAAAATGATATTTTTGATGAGGGGTTCCTTTGAAATGCTACAAAATTTTTGGTTAGTGTACGGTATATTGTTGGTATATAATCTATTATTTCTTATACAGGAATCTATTTTTTTCTGCATTCAGTAGTCCATTTTTAAAAATTGTAGTAAAGTATACATAACATAACATTTACCCGTTCAACCATCTTTGAGTATACAATTTAGTGGCATTAAATACATTAACACTGCTGTGTAAACCATCACCCGGTCATCCATTTTTATCCTAGACACTTATGGGACATTCCTAAGAGGAGACTGTAATGAGGTAGGAAGAGGAAGGAAGTTATAATATATTTGACATAACAAATCTTCTCCTTGTCAGCATGTGTTTTTTTAAAACACCCATCTATCACTAATACATTGCCATTTGTGAAATTTCATTTGTCTACTAAAATTGGCCTGAAAAAAATGGTCTGGATTTAGAAAAATTATGACAGACCTGGTATCTGACACTTGTCTGCAAGTGAATGTTTTTCTATAAGACTACCTTTCAAAGGCAGCTAATACGTCTTTTGTCTGCTAATGTAAAAGGATGAGCCTATTGCTACACAATAATAAAAAATAACTAAGACTCCAAAACAAAAGTCTGATAGGATGAAACTTTAGCATTATTTGATCTCAGTGTCTGGTACACAGGTATTTGTTACATTTTTCTCCATTTTCCTTTTAGGTCTGAATATTTTATTATTAAAAAAAAAAGTAAGGTTTTCCTGAATTTGCTTTTACATGTAGCTTGAGAAGTAGAACAGTAAATATCATCAGTTATAATTTTGCATTCTGGAAGCCAGAGACAGATTTCACACATATTGTGATTAACTGTACTGTGGAGAAACTTCTTTCTCTCTCCTCTTGCACCACCTACCCACCTTTGGCACAAGCCCAAAAAGACACCAAAGATGTAATCGGATGAGTGTCATGTCTTAAAATACAAACCCTTGTGGAGAATTAAGATATTTACTGCCACTCAACTCTGTATAATAAGATGTGTTCTTTCTATGGTCCAGCTCATTCATTCCAAACATGAGGACCATTGACTCTTTAGGGGCCATAGAGTCAATTTTCCATAAATCCGTATCTACACTAAGCCTTGTATGTAGAGTGAATAAATAGTATGTCTCATAAACATATGTGCTACCATATTTCAAATATATATAGATAATATTGAGATTGATAAAATGTGAATTTGTTTAAAACCTCATGGAATCCAAAATGTCTTTTGATTGTCATATATTTTCCTTATCAACAGATAAACATAGAAGTATAAAATCGATCATCATGAAGGATGTCTAAATTTAGAAATTCCTTCTAATCATCTGGGAAGGTTGCTCTTCATTCCTTTTGCTTGTCACATAATATTCCATGATATGGATATATTGCAATTTAATTAGCCATTTCCATATTGATAAGGTTTCTCTTTGACCATTTGACCAAAGGTCCCTTGGCTAGTACAAACAATGGTACAATAAACACACCCCAACACGTGACCTTACAAATGGGCACTTTTGTTTCTTTGACGTAGATTCCCAGGAGTGGAATTTCTGAGTTGAATGGCAAGTGCATTTAAAGTTTTAATAGATGTTACTCTGTTGCCTTCTAGAAAGACTGAACAAACAATGTATAACAGAACCCCTGTCCCCATATCCCTACCAACCATGGGTTTTATAGCTCTTCGTGATTTCCAATCCAACGGATATAAGGTGATATTTCGTCTTTATTTTCATTTAAATTTCTTTACTGCACATAAATTTGAGCATCTTTTCATTATGTTTGTTGGCCATTGAGCTTGTTTTCCTGTGATTTTTTTTAATTCTAGTCCTCTCTGCATTTTTCTATTGTATTGTTTGTCTTTTTGTCACTCTATAAAAAAACTCCATATTATAGAATTGTCCCATATCTAATGTTGCTCACACCTACCTCGCAGGTCACTCTCTATCATATTGATTTTTATTTCTCCATAGTAATAACCATTGTTTCAAATTATTTTGTTAGTTGTTTGTTTTTTGTCTGCCTCTTTCAACATAAATCCCATGAAAAGAGAAAATGTCTCTTTTTCTGTATCCCCATTGCTTTTGACAGGGCACAACATAGGATAGGCCCTTGACAACATTTACTTGAAAAATAAATGAATGATGGGTAAGGAATTATTCATAAATTCATACAATATAATGCTTGACTCAAGATACTAGTGATACCTGTCATAATTATGACAACGATATACCCCAAATTTTCTGGAACCATTTTGATTATTCTGTTTCTTTAATTATACTTGTGCTTCTCAGATTATGTGCCTAGGCTTTGATTCACACATATACATAACAATTATGTGTGAATATAGATGAGAAAACAATGGATACTTCTCAAGGGACTGTGAGGAATGGGAACACCACCAATAGTGATAGCAGGAATTTGCCATAAAACAAGGAGGAAAGGCATGCAGACAGATAAGATAGCTTAATTAAGAACACAGAGAACAGAAATCAAGAGGCATTTATGAATGAGCAATCTGGTGTAATTAAAGAATGTAATATGTATTTGGAATTGAAAGAAGAGAAAAATGAACCGTGAATAAGAAGATAGGTGGTGATCAAGTTGTAGAAATCCTACATGTGAAGCTAGGGAATTTCACATATTCTTACAGGAAACATGGAGTCATCAAAAGCTTTTCAGCAGAGGGGGTGACATAATAAAATTTATGATATAGGAAGAACACTCTGGTGGCAATGCCATGAATTAATTATAAGGGGAAGAGGAGTTTTTATTAATAGTGGTCCTTCTCACAGCTCTAAAATAACTTGTACCAAACTAGTCCACATGTATTTTATGGACAGATCTTTAATAGAACTAGCAGAGTCAGCACACACTTCCCAAATCAGATGACAGCACAGACACTCTAAGTTTTATCCATTATCTTTTGCTGTCCCAATTCTTTATGCTAAAGAATAAAAATCATATGAGTTGCATCAATTTCCTCAGTAAAGTAGAAGCTTAAATTGATAGAGAGCTATGTTCATTTTCTGCCAAATTATATCAGCGTCCTCTTCTAATCCAATATTTCTGAAAATGCTTCTGAGGAATTTTGTGTGCCAAGTACTGTGCTTGACCTCTATCTATAAATGAGTTTAAGACTAATTGGTTAGATTGGTATTAGGAAATACCATCACCTGGTCTTAGCCTGTCACCTTCCCTAGCAAGGGTAAAGGTATATGCATGGTTAAGTTATACCTGGTATAACATGGTTAAGTTATAAGCCAAGACAAGGGGAGATATTTGTCTTCTTCTTTTGTTACTTTAATAAATCTGGAAGAATACTCTTTGGCATGAATTTTCCAATCTGAACTGGATATTGATCAACTAAAGTGGTTATCTGGCACCTCTCCCTTTGGAGAGGTGGTAGTTCTGTCTTCAAGCATCATCTGATTCTCTTTACATGATTAAAGAATGGCTCTTCTGATGAGGTGAACCATATTTTATTGACAGAGTGTAGTATAGTTAAAAGGACATGACTTTGGAGTCAGATATTCCTAAATTCAAGTCTCTACTGTGCTACTTACTAGCTGAGTAATATTCATTCAGTAAACATTTGGGAACTATTTTATATCAATTATTGGCCTAGACTCTGGAGTTTGAAAGACCGCCTGTAAAGAGCCAGCAGTTTAGTAAGAGAGATAGACAGGGAAATCAACCTTGTATAATAGAGGAATGAACTAAGAACAATGGTGGCACAAACAAAGAGGTAATCAGAGAAGGAAGCTGAAAGAAAAGGCACCCAGACCAAAGCAATGTAGAACAAAAGTGTAAACATGTCTAGGAATAATGTATGCTCAGTGACCTCAAAACAATGAAATCCGACTTATTTCTATATAAAGCTCTGTGAGAACAAACAACTTATTTGTTCTCACACTATAATTCTTGGTACCTAAGACAGACCCTGATACATAGTTGGAGCACATTAAACATTCGATGAAAAAATATAGGTAGTAAAAGATGTGTTCGAAAACAGTGGGATATAAAGGTAGAGAAACAGGCACAGGGCTGATTATGGTTGGGCTTGTATTCCAAGATTAGAAATATTCATTTTTATCCTGTACCTGAGCATTTTCCAAACTTAGTTAAGAATTAGAGTCATCTAAAGTCTGAATCACCTGTAAAAATATAGATCTAGTCTTCTCATAACCAAACCCAGATTACTAGAAAATATATCAGGAAATCTGTATTTTAGTCAGTATTCATGTGATTCTAATGATTATATGTTTGAAGACACTGAGTAAGGCAAAAGAATATGAGAGTCTGATCCAACACTATAGGATTAACAGAGGAATGAGGAAATAAATATATCATATGCTAATTTGGTTGACTTGTCAAAACCCAGTGATAATTGGAGAATAATGATGAGAGAGGCACCTAAGTTTCTGATTTGGGTCCCTGGGTTAAGTTGTCAAGAAATACAGTAAAGAACGCCAGAAGAAAAACTGGTTTGGAAGAGAAGATAATAATTTTAGACAAGTTAAATTTGAAGTGCTTATTGTAAAACTAGGGGTAAGATCCAGAAGGTATGAGAAAAAAAATGGAACCGGATCTTAGAGAAAAGTCTGAGCTTGAGTTATATAATGGGAGAGATCGGTATTTAAAATATGTAATGTCATCATCTGTCCAGATTGTCCCAATAATTCATGCTATGAAATCTCACCATATGACACAGCTCCAATGGTGTACTGGCAAATGTATCAACCAGATCTCATGGGTGGGGGTGAGTAAGCCCTAATTTGTAGCATTTGTCAAGTTTTTGTGTTGTAAATCCCCCTCCATGGAAGATTTCAAGTTAGCAAACACATCACTGACCATGAGATTGAGAAGTGACGTGCACAAGTGGCTCTCATCAGTCAGTAGACACGGATTTCAGCACACCATTGCATTGTCCCTTTTTACCCCTATCCCCCACCCCCAGAAATGCACTTAAAATATCCTCTGGGCCACTCTCCCTAATGATTTGTTACTCTAATAAAAGAAAAATTTCCATCCTAGCAATAAACACAATACAAACAAAAGTCAAGCTCAGTACATTCAAATAATAGACTTCTTCCCAAACATCCCATCTGTTCTTCACAATGCTCCCTAGGTTGCCACACTCTGCTCAGTGCCAGCTGGCACTCTCAAGCAGCTGAGTAAAATCATTACTCATTGTCCAGCTGTATCAAAATTCCGTCAGATCTGGCTCCTCTCTAACTCTCTGTTACCTCCAACCTCCATCAGAGGAATTAGCTTCAATGGTCATTCTAGATCCACTGATTTAGGGCTCAAATTCAAGATTATTAGATTCTGATAGTTAGCTACTGGCTAGGCTTACAACTCCTAGGCTCCCCTCACCTGCCTCATTCACTTCCCCATCATTATTTTGCTGAGAAAGTTCCACATCATTCATTTCCCTCCTACCAAGCCCTCTGGTAAAAAAGCCTTTGTAATCACTTCCTGAAGGTGGAGGGGGGTAGATTGGAATGAGGCAAGAATACAATAATCAGTTGGGCTTGTAATTAGTTCATAATTTATAAGGAGACTGCAACTCTCTGATGTTACCTGGCGGGATAGTCAGAATAAGTCTGATGTTTACCAAAATCTCATATCGTACTATCTCCACACTGTTTGTCTTTAGGACAGATTATCTTTGCTTGGGTGCTTGTTATGTGAAAGACTGCAATTTTCTTTCAGCATTTTAGAGAGGGAACTCCTTTTTTTTTCTTTAATCTCATGTGTATCATTTCTTTTGAGAGATCAGCTGACAGACAACTGTTCTTTTAAAATGTCATTTCTTTCGGTAGCTACTTTTAAGGTTTTCTCTTTGTGATTATTTCAGCAGCCTTATTATGAGGTTCCTCTGTATGGTTTTCTTAGTATTTATCCTGTGGTGATTCAAAGTACTTCTTAAATCTATGGCCTGACTTCTTCCATTGGTTTGGGGAAATGCTCAGCCATTATCTCTTCAAATATTGCTTCTGTCCCATTTTTTTCTCCTCCCCATGTGACTTCAATGATACTTTTCTCAGATTGTTTTACAGTCCCACATATTGCTGAAGCATTTTTTTTTTTGGTAATTTTCAATGTTTTTTCTCTGTTTTAGCCTGGATATCTTCCTTCTGACCTTTCCTCCAGCTTATTAACTCACTCTTCAGCCCTATCTAGTCTGATATTAAACTCACCTATTAAGTCTTTCTTCTGTTATTATATTTTTCAAGTTTATCATATCAGTTTAATATTTAGTATTGATTCATGTTCTCTGCTAAAATTCTCCATTTTGCCATCTATATTCTTGAAAATTCGTATCTGATCACTAATAATTTTAGTCTATTTATATTATATTCTTTGATTTTAGTCATCTCTTGGTTTGCTAAGTGCTTTCTTAGTGAATATATATCATTGGTAAACATTTTATTAAATGGCCTTGTGTCATGAAAAACTGTGAAGGCTATGGAGAGTGTTATCTTTTTCCAAAGAGGATTTATGTTAACATTGGGCAAGAAGTTACGAGTAGCTCATCTTGATTGGATGAGGAACTGAACATACTCAAGGCTGGATATTGGTCCTTGTAAAGTCCTACCTAATTTTTGTTTTCCATTGCAACTGAGATGTAGACATGCAGGAGTTTTAACTAAAAGCTTGATATGTTTACAAGGGTTCTGAATTCTAAATATTGTCTCCCTAACACTAGGAGAGTGTAAAAAATAACTGCTTGGCTTCATGGCCCTTCAGCCCTTGATGTCTTAGGAAAAGACAAATGCTCTGGTGTGAAAAAGCAACGTGGAATATGAGATTCACTCTCCTGTGTTTCTCTTCATTCTGGAGTCGTAGGTCATCAAATCTTTGTAATATTGAAACTCCAATATATGTCTCCCTCTCCCATGAAACTGAGGAAAATTCTAATCAGCTTCCTTACCCTTGGCTACAATTTTCTGAGCTTCATAGCTTTTTTCACCATGCACCAGAAAACAAGAGGAAAAATGATGCAGAATTTTGCCCTTGCCTCAGTATATTCTCTTCTCTCTGAGATCTTAACCACTCCAGTCCTGGATGCATTAATAGCTCCTTGATGCCTTCAAATTGATTTTCATCTGTGCTTTATTCAGGTTTTCTGTTGTTCTCTAAAGAAGGATGGTTTGGCTATAAACTAGTTCATCATAAGCAGAAGTCCAAGATAGTGACAAGTCGTTGTAGTCTGGATATATATTAAAGGCAAAAACAAAGGACTTGCTCTTTCATGTGAAGTGAGGTATAAGAGGTGAATTAAGGGTTATACTGAGTTGCAAGTAGGAATGAGTTGTAGTTTATGGATGTGGAAAGAGCATTTGAGAAGAAGGGTTGGCAGGGGACTATCAGGAGTAAATTTTGAAATGGCTGCTAAGAGAATTAAGAGTGAATATCCAAGAGGCAACTTGGTATATGAGTCTGGAGTTCAGAGAAGGGTACAGTCTGGAGATACAGATTTGGAAATTATGAGCATATGGATGGCATTTAAAACCAAGATAGTAGGTGAGGTCACCAAATGTATGAGTGTTGATAGAAAAGAAAAAAGATCTAAAGAGTAAGTCTGGGGAATGCTAACATTTATGTAGGTGTCAGGGAGATGAGGAGAAACCAGCAAAGGAAAATAAGAACTTAAAACAAGAAGGATTAAAGAAAACCCAGGTGAGTGAGGTGCCCTGGAATCCAAATGGAGAAGTTATTCCAAGGAAAAGATAATAAATAGTATGTCAAATACAACTGAAAATCCAAATAAGATGACTGAAAATAACCTTTGGATTAGCAACATGGAGCCACTGAGGTCATCAGGAAAGTCATTTCAGTGGGAAGATGGGAGTAAAAGTCTAACTTCAATGGGTTCAAGATAAAATCAGTAACATCAGGGAATTAATTCATGCTATTTGACTGGACTTTACAAAATAATCTCATATAAAATTCACCTGATTTCTTGGGGCACCTGGGTGGCTCAGTCAGTTAGGCATCTGCTTTTGGCTCCCAGAATCCTGGAATCCAGCCCCATGGTGGTCTCCTTGCTCAGCTGCTCCCTCTCCCTCTGCTCCTCCCTCTGCTCATGCACTCTCTCTAGCTCACTCTGTCTCCCTCAAATAAATAAATAAAATCTTTAAAAAATAAAATAAAATTCTCCTGATTTCTTAGAAAAGACTGACGTGGTCCGTGTATTCTCAAGGCACTGACTTTTTTTTAAGATTTTATTTATTTGACAGAGAGCAAGAGAGCACGCACAAGCAGGGGGAACAGCACGCAGAGGGAGAGGCTCCCCACTGAGCAGGGAGCTCAATGTGGAACTCCATCCCAGGACCCTGAGATCATTACTTGAGCCAAAGGCAAGATGTTTCACAAACTGAGCCGCCTAGGCACCTCAAGGTACTAATTCTTTAAACAAGGCACTAATTCTTTAAACAAGCCTCCTTCGATGTTATCTTCAGTATCTGTTCATAGCTTAGGAACTATTTTGTCCTAAAATAGTTAATAATCATATGTCTGATGTAAAGATTTTCTATGGTTTCCAAACTCCCCTGGTTACTATCTGGGACTTTAGGCAATACCATACAGTGATGAAAAGAAAGTAACTTCTAGAACATGTGCTACAGCAAATACTTGTCCCATGAGGCTCTTCAACAGTTGCTTCTGCTTTCTCACTTCTAGACTTGCAACAACTGCATGGACCATTCTAGCCCATATTCAAAGATATCCCTGCCATGAGAATAGCATACCCTGGGGAAACACACACACACACACACACACACACACACACACACACACACACACACACACACATACTTTACCCTAAACAATATTCACCCTAAACAAACTTTAGATTTCAGGCCAACACAAAAATAACTGTTTTGAACTTTTGGAAAAGATGGGCTCTCCTTGAACCTAGCATTTCTCATGGATGCATCATACTCTTCCTTTTTTCCTCTAGACAATATTTATTTTCTAAAATAAGGAAATTAAGGGTGGTAAACTCATTGATTTATTTTCACGTTCACCCTTCAGATACCACTATGATAAGCTTCAAGAACACCACCAGTATTTATCCTCTAAACATTTATCCTCTAAACATCTACCCAATATTTTGAATCCATGTAGGGTTCAAGGTTATTTTGGAGATCAGAATGAGAAACTGCCTCCATTCCATTTCTAATAACAAAGATGTCATTTTAAGTGATTACTCTCTATCATACTTCCTATTACTACTCTCCACGATATATGATGTGATGTATTACTCAGGATATGCTAACCACTGGAACAAACACACCCTTCATCATGGAATGTTATCAAGTATTTTCTTGCTTAAGTAAATTCCTAGGTACACATCCCAGTAAGGTGGTTTTCCTGGCAGCTCTTCTCCAAGCAGCATCTCTGAAACCCAGGCTGCTTCCATCTTGTGGCTTCAAGCTACCCCTGACATCTTCAGTCAGCAGATAAGGGAAAAGAGAAAGGTTTGCACATACGGTTTTGTGGCCAGTCCTGAAATAGCATGCATCACTTCCACGACGTACTACTGACCAAATGCTTGTCACATGATTTTAATCTACATTTGAGGGAAATGGAGAAATACATTACTCTTGTGTACTCAAGAATAGGAAATATGACTGCTGAGCATTTAGTCAATCTCTGCTCTAGATTTTCTCCTGGTCACCAAATTCTCCGCTCACTCTTCCTCTTATCTGCAAAATACACTTACCCCTCACTAGTAAGAACAACCCAAAATCACACCCGATAATTACATCTAGTTCAGAGTTCAGGATCTCCAGATGATGCATAGTCCTTCCATTAGGGCTAGTTATGGCTCCCTGTGTTCTGGTAACCTATGAATTGAAAGATAAGTTTTCTGTCCACCACCATACACACACACAGAGCCAATACACGATGGTGAAACAGAGGCACTGTAACAGTAATAAACACCCCCATTTACAAAAGGAAAATGTGGAAAAGCCTAGAAGTCAATGATCTGTAGCAACACTCAAATCCTTTTGAGTAGAAAATGTGAAGAACTCTGAAATGGTGGTAGGGAAAGCTGTTTGATAAGGTTTTTCTTAGACTCTCTAAGAATGTCCCTGTCCATCTTTCTCTGTGGCTCTGGTCCCATCCTTTGTGAGCTCCACCTTGTCCATTATTCTCTTTGGCCACATGTGAAGTGGGAGACAGGGAGCATGCCTTTTGGGAGCCTTGGAAGTTAGCCTAAAGTTTATGGAAATTTGAAGTTTCAATGGTTGTTTGAAGTCTGAAATGTTCAAAACTGGTGGGGGTTTTTTGTTTAGTTTGTGGTTTATTCGGAGATAAAAATTCCTCAAAAGCTTAATAGGCTTCTGATCAATTTGCTTCCTAGCAATTTTATGTGCCAGAGACCACCTTCAAAGATTTCTCCTAGACATAATTCTCAAATATGTTTTATCTCTCTGCTTCTTGCCACCATACTAATCTCTCTCAATTTAATAATAGGCTACCTTGCAGCTATAACTTTTGAATAGAGAATACCCTATCCTTAAACTGATCTTTTTCGTGAATCACTTGGTTTACCTGGAAAGAGTTACTGAGCTGCAAGTGCTTAAAGTTTGTTTTCTCTTTTAAGTTCCATTTCCCAGAGTTCAGATTCTACAAACAGCTGACTTTTCAACTTTGCAGAACTGAATTTTCCAGACTCTCCCTATTCCCTTTCATTTATGCCTACAAACTAGACATTTCTTTCTCAAGCTTTTTCTTGGCCAAACATAGCCGATAAAAACCACGCACCACTAGAGTTATGTTTCTCATTTCTTCTCCTAGAGTTCGATTTCAATAGGCACGTGTTCTACCTTCCAAGTATTCACAGTGAAAAGTTTTACAAAATGTCTTGCCACTGCATAATAAGATTACTATTTTTCCAGCTGCCAATTTCAGTTCCCTTACTGACCATAGCCAATTGCTAAGCCAATAACATATATTTCAAATTTTTGTTATGAAAGAACCCTACTTTGACAGATAAACATTTATATTTGAATAGGCTAACTGCCATATCAAACGACCCAAAATCTTATTGGCTTAATGTAATAAAAATATTTTTTAGATCCATTGTGAATATTCATAGGTGAGTGGTTCTCTTGAGTGATTCTCCTGTAAGCTATGATTTACTAATCCAAGTGCTTCTCTCTTATGGCTTTGCCATTTTACAGGTTCAAGGTAATCTTGGAATAATCTAGTCAGGACATGGGGGAAGAGAGAGGAGTATAACCAGATTTGTGACAATGCCTAAAAATTACATACATAAATTCTGTACACATTTCTTTTTCCAAAACTCTGTCACATAGCCCCAACATAACATCAAAGAAAGCTGGAAAAAAACATCTTAACATGTGCTCAGGAAGAGGTAATAGGATTGGGGAGCATGTAGCCAGCTTTGAAGTACGTGCAGCTAAAGCCACAGATTATCCTAATATTGGCAGGTGAAGATTATCCAATTCTAAAATATGCAACAGAGACATATAGAAAACACAGCTCAAACCCTGAAAATGTACTTTCTTAATATAGTAGCTAAAATGCGTTGAGAATTTACTATTTGTCAGACATTCTTCCAATTGTTTTATAGTTATTAAATCATTGGTTCTTAAAATAATCCTATGAGATGGTTATATTATTATATCCACAATATAGATGAAGAAACCAAGGCACAAATGGATTAGGAAACTTCTGCAAGGCCTCACAGCTAGTAAGTGGCAGGAACAGAATTTGACTCAGGTAGCCTGGCATAGACTCATCCATTATACTATTCAGCCCTACTGATTTATTCATGCTCATCTAAGGTAGGTTTTTTT
Organism: Ailurus styani; assembly: GCA_002007465.1. Lineage (NCBI taxonomy): Eukaryota > Metazoa > Chordata > Mammalia > Carnivora > Ailuridae > Ailurus > Ailurus styani. The sequence goes on from LNAC01000225.1 coordinate 2,159,335, forward strand.
TTTTTTTACTTTTTTAAGATTTTATTTATTTATCTGTCAGAGCAAGAGAGAACACAAGCAGGGGGAGCAGCAGGCAGAGGGAGAAGCAGGCTCCCCGTTGAGCAAGGAGCCCAATGGGGGACTCGATCCCAGGACCCTGGAATCATGACCTGAGCTGAAGGCAGATGCTTAACTGACTGAGCCACCCAGGCACCCCTCAGGTAATTAGTTTGATACACTACTGCCTAATGGCATATTCTCTCTTCTCCTCTCCAACTCAGAGAGCCATTTTCAGTCTTGTCTGTCTTGTTTGTTCCACTGATTCTCTAGAACCTAGTCTTAATGCATTTCTGTACTGTCATACACCTGTGTTAATGGAAATTTGGGGAACAGAGATTATCATCAAGTCTACAGAATGAAAAAAGAAGAGGACAAAGGACAAATACAAGGAACGTATTGATTTAAAAGGCAGTAAGGAGAAAAACCCAGCCCACACCTGACTTTTGCCAGGCCTAAGGCAAGAGTACAAAGGCCCACATTCCATGTCTAATATTTAAAAGTTATGAGTTAAAGCTGACACAATGTTAAATAAATTACATTTCATCCTTCTATCTTGAAAAGTATATTATCATAACATCCTGGAATGCTAGATTGAATTTAGAATTTTTGGACTCAGAATTCAAGTCAGAATATGGTGCCTTGGAGAGGAGCTGACACTTATGCCCCACTTTCCTTCTTTTCTCACCCCTGGATCCATCCTATACGACAAGGAGCCATTGAGCACACAGTTGGATACCCTAGCATGTACATTTACGTTTTGTCCATACTACCACAGCAAGTACTCACCCTTGTGTCCATCAGGATGATCCAGGAGTAGAGGCCTGCACTGCAAGTCAAGCTTGTGATGTTTAAGTAGAAAATTCCTGGGTCTTGAGTATGCAGAGTATAGTCTAGGTAGAGGGAGAACATAGGTTCTGAGTGAGTACATTCCCTTGGCCCCAGTGAATCCTCACTCTGTGGGGAAGGGTACAGCCATAGATGTTCCAGAGAAGGACTCTGAAGAGTAGAACTGAAATCCCTGATTTTCCCTCTGACCACAAAAGAGTAATAGGGATTGGATTTATTCTCCTGCCTGAGGCAGGAGACTTGAATTACAAATAATGTTAACGGAAGTTCTTCAGCCATAGGAAAATGATGCCAGGTGACAAATCAGAACTACATAAAGGAACGGAGAATGCCAGAAATAATAAATATGTGGGAAAATATAATATATATTTTTCTCATTTTTAGCTCTTTAAAATACAATTGACTATTTAAAATATACCATGAAAACACTAATCTATAAAAAGGTAGAGTAGCTATATTAATATCAAACAAAGATTTCCAAACAAAAAAAATATTGTCAGGAAATATTTTCAGAAATATTGTCAGAAATATTTCATAATAATAAAGGCACTAATTTACCCACAGGACATCATAATCCTAAACTTAATGCACCTACTAATAGAGCTTTAGAATACATAAAACAAAACTGGCAGGACTAAAAAGAAAAACAAACTAATCCATAATCATAGAACTGAAAAGGGAAATGAACAAAATCAGTATCACAGTAGTAGACGGCAACACTCCCCTATCAGTAACTGATAAACAAGTAGGTGAAAAATTTAAAGGATTAAAATCATACAGAATTATAGTCAAAATCTCTGACTGTAACAGAATTAAACTAAAGATGAGTAACAAAAATATATCTGGAAAAAAATTCTCAAAAAACATAGAAACTAGGGCACCTGGGTGGCTCAGTGGGTTAAAGCCTCTGCCTTCGGCTCAGGTCATGATCCCAGGGTCCTGGGATCGAGGCCCACATCGGGCTCTCTGCTCAGCAAGGAGCCTGCTTCCTCCTCTCTCCTCTCTCTCTGCCTGCCTCTCTGCCTACTTGTAATCTCTCTCTGTGTCAAAGGAATAAATAAAATCTTTAAAAAAAAAAAAAACATAGAAACTAAATAATACATCTCTAAATAACACACAGGCCAAGGAAAAAAAAGAGAAATTAGAAAATATTTTAAACTGAATAAAAATGTAAATATACAAAAATTTTAGCATTAAATGTTTATATTAGAAAAGAATATGTGTCGGGGCGCCTGGGTGGCTCAGTGGGTTAAAGCCTCTGCTTTCGGCTCAGGTCATGATCTCAGGGTCCTGGGATCGAGGCCCGCATCGGGCTCCCTGCTC